>KQ999080.1:139703-163595 GCA_001598015.1 Dorcoceras hygrometricum
AGTTGCCAGTTGATAGACTGGGCTAGCTATCCGACTTTTTGATAGCCCTCATGCATTCATAGCATTGATTATAGCTTGTTGTATGTTTTCTGCTTTGATAGCTCTTCGTACTGAGGCTTGACCTCGTTTTTCTTTTCCTGCTTTTGTTGTTTGGGTCTGTGTTACCCATTTGCAGGAGTTTCAGGTAACCAAGCTGGACCGAGTGGAAGTTCAGTTGGTCGATCCCCGCATCCCTGAGTCCCAGTTTATTTATGATATGTATTGAACCGGGGGATGTCCCGTGTTTTATTTGTATTTGGGGGATCTGTCTTTCGAATTGATTTATGTGGTTACTTGCTGTATCGAGTTGAGTAAACTTCTATTTTAAATATCGAATATTTTGAATGATTTGAAGTTCAGGCCTTTGTATTTCGAAAAATTTTTAAGCCCTGATTTTAAGCTTCCGTAATTATGCGCTTATTATGTGTTAATTGTTGGTAATTAGCACGGGGCCTGACACCAACTGTAACGACCAGACTTTTCTGAATGGAATTTAGAAGTTTTGAGGTTCGAATTGAAATACCCAAAAATTTCGATCTTGATGACATAACTAGTCGTTACTACCTTTCTGGACTAAAGTGCGAATAAACACAAATCATATCTGTTGAAGGAACTCTGACGTGAAGAATAAAAAGACGCAGAACTATTACACATCTGATTAACAATACATACGCTAAAATGATAAAAATCTGATGATTCAAAAGAAACTGTATACATAGTTAAATATAGAGTCTGTACATAATTTCTACAAAACAACGAAACTAGAAATATGATACTACAAAAACTACGATTAGAGTTTCTGTACAACGAAACAAGGTCTGAAAGGAACAATGAAATCTGATGTCCGCGATAAACACATCCTTCCTTTCTGATCATCTCCCTCCAGCTCCTTACTGCTCATTACCTGCACTCAATGAAAACTAGTGAGCCAAAGGCTCAGCAGGTAAAATCTGGTGGAACGAAATCATGCAATACAAGTAATGGAATCTGGTACTGTAAATGGAATCTGAAATCTGAATACGCTTTATAATGAACAAGCGCAATACATAACTGAGGGATCTGGAAGAAACTGAAAACATAAAACATAATCAATTCTGAAAATATTTTCTTTAAACATTCTCTAGAGCTGTGATTAAAATCACACTTGCGCTCTTCTTTCCTTTTCCGAAATTATGACAACACTTTAAACATTTGGTCCAATACGTTTGATCAAACTCCTGATATCAGTCTCTTAGAACTATTGTCAGGCCTCGTGCTCATATCAGAGTAAAAACACACATGCGGAAGCAATCAAAAAGCGGGTAAAATTTTTGCTTTTGCCTGACGGTTTAAACAATATAATTTAAAATACCACGATACTCAAAATATATACCAGTTTATAAAAACAACCAAACGCAGGCTACCAACCAACACAACAGTATAGCATAACAACAAAAACAACATGTATCAGACTCCAACAATAAAATATAACGACAAAGCGCAGGGCATCCCTTGGCTAACGGTACTGATACATATAAATATGCTATACGCTACTGAGATACTCTAACAACCTCCTGGGGAACCTCCAGCTGGGTTAAAACCGTGACCAGCTGTAAAACCTGGGTTCCCTGAAAACAACACAAGCAAGGAAAACAACCAAGCCCAGAGGGACATGGGGTCAAACCATAGTACGGAGAGCAACTAAAACAGCTAAAGTAAATGCATAAGATAAAATGCAGATGCTATGCATGAGACACCGGATAACAGCTGGAGCAAGCAAGGAAACAACCAAGCCCAGAGGGACATGGGGTCAAACCATAGTACGGAGAGCAACTAAAACAGCTAAAGTAAATGCATAAGATAAAATGCAGATGCTATGCATGAGACACCGGATAACAGCTGGAGGCTACAACCGAACAGGGAGCCAAGGAACTCAAACATAGCTCCAAAAGATCTGCAACGAATCAGTGGCCACGGGGTGTGTTCGAAGTGTGGTAATGAGCAACTCGCCTTGACACTACACCCGATACCAGATGCATCAAACAACTCAACCTGCCGTTGCCTCGCCCATGAACTGTGGTAGTTAACCACTCGGCGCATGGTGGCTAACAGATCCTAGCAGGGAGATGAGAGTGTGGTATTGCCGCTCGCCCTCGTATCCTGGTAAGAATCAACAGCAACAATACAACAAGAGACAAGGCTGCAAAATACGATACACAAGGGATCGGAAATATGCGTGAACAAATGCGTGTATGCAATTCACATAAAACAGCTAGCATAAAAATCAATGCTCAGCAAGCAATATACAGTAATGTTCGCTGAAACATCCCAGCAGCCTCACATAATATCTCACACAACTTCCCAGCTATCACAAGCTCAAGATCCGTACCTTGATTCCTGATTCGTTGCAACAATTACCATAATTCAAGCCTCGAGAGATCTAAGTCCTGAAATCTGTACGCACAACACACGTCCGAAAGACAGTAGCTTCGTGCTTTTGTTCCAGCCAACGACAGCCTCCTAAATTGGTATAGGGTGAAAGAGCTTCTCGAGAGGAGTCCAATGCTACCTCAAACATGAGAAATGGTGGCCGGAAACGATGGAAATCGCCGGCTAAAATCAACGGTGAACAGTAATAGGGTTCGAGAAACAGAGGTCGACATTGTACTAAGTATGGGATCTGGTGACATAAAACGAAGCCAAGCCTTGCTTCTTATATAAACGCAAGAAATTGGTTAACTAAGCACCGACAGAATCAGATCCCACAAGCCATACAATGCATGCGCTAAAACCACGGTGAAATCAGATTTCTACAACCCAAAGATGCTGAAAGCTGGAAATATGCTAACATTAAAACGAGGCTACACACTACGGTGGAATCTGGAAAGCTAAACACAACGCTCGCTTCGAAACCACGGTGAAATCTGGATAACAAACCAACGCTGGTAATAGCGCTAATGCTAAATCGAGGTCGCACAGCGCCACGATTGAAATCTGAATGCTAGCGCTAAAAGCTGGACGCTGAAATCTGATCATTCGAACGCTAACTAACAAAACAGATCTCTCCCTCTAGCGTTCACCAAAACGGCATCGTAGCAACTAATCTAAACGACAGCGTTCAATCCTTAAACCCGAAATACGTTGTGACCAGATCTCTACACTAACGCACAGATCTCTCCTACACGAGACTACCAGATCTCACAGAAACGACGGCGTATCAAGCCCTCTCGCTACAAAACACGCAGCAACGCTAAACGTCCAGATTTCACAAAATCCGAACAGATTTCTCACGAAACGAACATATTTCACCAACAATTCAGATTTCTCGCAAAACCAGATTTCAAACTCGCAAATTTCAAAATTTCCAGAATTGCTTAAATTGTGAAATCTGACCCGAAAATACCAACCAAACTTCCAAACAGAGATCTGAACCACCAGAAATCTCTAAAATCCGATTAATCCAACAATTAATCTTAATTAAATTTTCAGGTCACATTTATCCCCCACTAAAAAGGATTTCGTTCTCGAAATCGGACAACAATTCTTATACACAACACAGCAGCAAAATACAAAACAGGAACTCGCCTAACACATGGCCAAGAGTTCAAGATAACTGAGCAAACAATTTACAACAACTAGGGAAGAAATACAATCAAAAGCTACAAACTACTGGAAATTTAGCTCAACAGCTACTCAAACAGATGCGGCCACTCGCGCTGCATCTTTTCTTCCAGCTCCCAAGAAGCTTCTTCCCTTCCATTTTTGCTCCATTGTACCATCACCAACGGAATGGTCTTATTTCTCAGCTGTTTCTCTTTTCTGTCAAGGATGTTCAAGGGATATTCTTGATAACTCAACGACTGATCTATCTCCACCTCGTCAATTCTAAGCACATGAGATGGATCTGTCTCATACTTCCTCAACATGGAAACATGAAAGACATCATGTAGAGAAGACAATTCCGAAGGCAACAACAGCCGATACGCTAATGGGCCAATCCTCTCAATAATCTCATACGGTCCGACGTAACGAGGGGCTAACTTTCCCTTGTGTCCAAAGAGCATAACACTACGAAACGGAGAAACATTGAGAAATACACGATCACCAACCTGAAACTCAAGAGGTCGACGCTTCTTATTTGCATAACTGGCTTGGCGATCTTGGGCAGCTTTCATCCGTTGTCTAATAAGATCCACATTCATTTGCTGCACAAAGTCAGGGGCAGATAGCTGCTTCTCCCCCACTTCTTTCCAACACACTGGCGATCTGCACTTTCTACCATACAAACCCTCAAACGGCATCATGTCAATCGTCACTTGGTAGCTGTTATTGTAGGAAAACTCTACTAAAGACAACGCGTCTTTCTAGCTACCACCAAAATCCAACACGACGGCTCGCAAAATATCCTCCAACGTCTGGATAGTGCGCTCAGATTGGCCATCTGTCTGGCGATGATACGCGGTGCTCATAGCCAATCTGGTACCCAAAGCTGTTTGCAAACTCTTCCAAAACCTGGAAGTAAACCTCGGATCTCGGTCGGATACGATCGATACGGGCACACCGTGCAGTCTAACAACAAAATCCACGTACAGCTTCGCCATTTTCTTCAACGAGAACGTCATTCCATAAGGAATAAAATGTGCAGACTTCGACAGTCGGTCTATAACCACCCAAATAGCATCGCATCCTCTGCTGGTGTACCCAAAGCTGTTTGCAAACTCTTCCAAAACCTGGAAGTAAACCTCGGATCTCGGTCGGATACGATCGATACGGGCACACCGTGCAGTCTAACAACAAAATCCACGTACAGCTTCGCCATTTTCTTCAACGAGAACGTCATTCCATAAGGAATAAAATGTGCAGACTTCGACAGTCGGTCTATAACCACCCAAATAGCATCGCATCCTCTGCTGGTATGAGGAAAATGCGTCACGAAATCCATCTCTATGTGCTCCCAATTCCATTGGAGCACTTCCAAACTCTGCAACAGACCACCAGGTCTCATCCTTTCGGCCTTAACCATCTGACAATTCAAACAACGAGCAACGAATCCAGCAACGTCGCTCTTCATGCCAGCCCACCAGAAGTGCGGCTTCAACGCATGGTACATCTTCCGTGCACCAGGATGAACACTATGTCTGCTACAGTGCGCTTCCCGAAGGATCTCCTCCTTCAAATCAATCAAATTGGGCACAACCAACCTACCCCGGAAACGCAAACAACCATCGGAAGAGACAGAATAATCTTCAAGTTCTCCAGCCCTGACCTTCAACTTCAACTAGTGGATGGAAGGATCAGTCCTTTGAGCTGCTCGAATAGTCGAAACAATCTGCGCCTCCACTTGGAACGATGAAACCACAACACAATCCTCAGCCGGGTAGAATCTCCAACCAGTGGTATTATGATGCTCTTGATCCTTAGAGATATACAACGAAGCAAGCATCTCACTAGCCTTCCTGTTCAAAGCATCGACCACCACGTTCGATTTCCCAGGCTGGTACTTGATCTCACAATAAAAGTCCTTCAGCAGCTCCATCCAACGACGTTGTCTCATGTTCAAGTCAGGCTGCAAAAACAGATATTGCAAACTCTTGTGGTCCGAGTACACCACAAAATGCTCGCCATACAGGTAGTGACGCCAGATCTTCAACGCAAAAACAACGGCCGCTAGCTCCAAATCATGGAGCGGATAGCGAGCTCGTGCGGTTTCAACTGCCGCGAGGCATACACAATGACTCGACCATTCTGCATCAAAACACAGCCCAATACATTGAGCAAAGCGTCAGAACAAACGACGAAACCACCTGAACCCGGCGGCAGAGCCAACACAGGCGCAGTAATCAGCTTCTCCTTGAGCAGTTGAAAGGCATTCTCGCACTGCTCAGTCCACACAAACCTCTTGTCCTTCTGCGTCAGTTGAGTCATCGGCTTGTCTATGCTAGAGAAACCTTCGATGAAACGACGGTAATAGCCAGCTAGACCCAAGAAACTGCGAATCTCGGAAACAATCCTGGGACGCTCCCAGTTCAGCACGACATCAACTTTACTGGGATCCACGGAAATCCCCTCGGCTGAAACCACTGTCCCAAGAATACGACGTGATCCAAACAGAACTCGCACTTGAAAACTTAGCATACAACTGCTGGTCTCTCAGCGTCTGAAGGACAATCCTCAAATGCTCCTTATGCTCCAAAGGAGTCTTCGAATAAACCAAGATGTCGTCAATGAAAACAATCACAAACTGATCAATGAACTCTCTAAAAACCCGGTTCATCAGATCCATAAAGATTGTAGGGGCATTAATCAATCCAAACGGCATAACCAAAAACTCAAAATGCACGTACCTCGTACGAAAAGCAGTCTTCGCGACATCTTGATCTCTCACTCTCAGCTGATGATTCCCTGAACGAATGTCAATCTTCGAGTACACTGCAGAACCTTGCAGTTGATCAAACAGATCATCGATTCTCGGCAACGGGTACTTGTTCTTGACTGTGGCTTTGTTCAACTGGCGGAAATCAATGCACATCCGCATTGAGCCATCCTTCTTCTTCACAAACAAGATGGGCGATCCCCACGGCGACATACTAGATCGGATAAAACCTTTCTCCAGCAAATCATCTAACTGCACCTTGAGCTCTCTCAACTCCACAGGCGCCAGACGATACGGGGCACGAGAAATTGGAGCTATGCCAGGCACCAAGTCGATGCTGAAGTCAATCTCCCGCCTCGGAGTAAAACCAGATCATCGATTCTCGGCAACGGGTACTTGTTCTTGACTGTGGCTTTGTTCAACTGGCGGAAATCAATGCACATCCGCATTGAGCCATCCTTCTTCTTCACAAACAAGATGGGCGATCCCCACGGCGACATACTAGATCGGATAAAACCTTTCTCCAGCAAATCATCTAACTGCACCTTGAGCTCTCTCAACTCCACAGGCGCCAGACGATACGGGGCACGAGAAATTGGAGCTATGCCAGGCACCAAGTCGATGCTGAAGTCAATCTCCCGCCTCGGAGTAAAACCAGGAATCTCCTCCAGAAACACATCGGGAAAATGCCGCACCACGGGAACGTCGCTAAGATGAACAAGAGAAAAATAAGACGCATCCAAAGCGTAGATCAAGAAGCCATCATTCCCCAAGGACAACAAGCTAAACATCTACATAGCTGAGACTAACGGGATCTTCGATCGAGAATCCTGGCCATAGAAGTCCTGCTTCTCGCCAGACAAAGGCCTAAAACGAACAATCCCATGGGAGCAGTCCACGGAGGCCCTATAGTTGGACAGCACATCCATCCCAACTATGCAATCGAAATCCCACAACATCAAACGGATCAAACTCGCCACCAACACATGCTCACCAAAACGCAACACCCCATCCAACAAAACCTCCTGGGAGAACAGGCTCACACCGCCAGTGGTAGAAACAGAAACAGCATCGCGCAAGGGAATGATACACAGACCATGCTCAACAACAAAAGAATCAGAAATAAACTAGTGCGATGCACCGGTGTCAAACAACACACGCACAGGAAAATAAAAAACAAGGCAAGTACCTGCGATCACCCGACTTGGTGTCTCCTCGGACTGCTCCCTAGTGATGGCGTTGACCTGAGCATGCTGAGGTCCAGAAAAGAACTGCTGAGACGATTGTCCGAACCGCGATGGACCAGGTTGCTGAAATGGCCTGAACTGACTCTCACCTGGGCTGCTGAAACTGAGGGGAACGACCCCAAGACTGACCTCCACGACCCTGAGGCTGGGCCGCGATCTGCTGTGATCCAGCTGACGGACACACTCTAGCAAAATGTCCGTACTGACCACAAAGGTTGCAGGAACTCTGCATTCCAACACACTGCTTATACGGATCCTTTCCACCACATTGACCACAAAACTCAGCCCGAGAACCACTGCTACTCGAGCTACCTGAACCAGAAGAGCCAGAACGCGACTTCTTGAACTGTTGATCGCGGGGTCGGAACCTCTGATGGCCGATTTCTGAGCCACCTGCGGTTGATGTTGCTGCTACTGCTGGGGCTGATGGGCTGACTGGGAGGACTGAGAAGACTGCGCTCCCTGACCAATGGGATGACCACCCTGAGCCACCTGTTGCCTACGAGCACGACGACTCCGCAAGCCCTCCTCAATGTCGATGGCACTATCCACTGCCTCAGCATACGTCTTGGGTTTGCTTGTCAGCACCATCTGATATAGCTCTTCATTTAAGCCCTCAAGAAATCTAGTCCGCTTGGCCCTCTCTCGGCCAGAAACATGAGTGGGTTTGCTTGTCAGCACCATCTGATATAGCTCTTCATTTAAGCCCTCAAGAAATCTAGTCCGCTTGGCCCTCTCTCGGCCAGAAACATGAGGAACGTACGCCAGCAACGAAGAAAACTGACGAGCATACTCCCTCACAGTCATAGAGCCCTGCTCCAGATGATTGAACTCCCGCTCCCGGACGTTCACATAAGACTCGGGCACATACTCCTACCGGAAAGTCTCGCAAAAACTGCCCCAAGAGATCCCAACACCGGTCTCCAACAAGGTGCTCGAAGCGCCTTGCCACCAGTGCTCTGCAGTCTTTCTAAGCAAGAGGGTCACTAAACTCAGCCGAAGATCACCCGATCGAAAAGAACAATAATGTTCCAGAGCCATGAGTCTGCGTCCTCACTGAACTCATCACCATTGAATACTGGAGGGTTCATCCTCTGAAACCGTGCTATCACGACATCCATCCTATCCACAGGAGGTGCCGCAACCTCAACTTCCTCCTCTTCGCTAACACGAGTATGACTGCGAGCACTACGCCTATCCTCATTCTGACCTGCTGATTCCTCAAACTTCCCCCTACCTCTACCACGACGTCTAAGCGGCATCTACGAAAACACTCAACAGGATCAAGAAAAACAGAACATATACAACATAGATAGCACATAACACAAATATGCAGCACGAAATCACATAGATCAAGCACATGCAACACACGACACTGTGCCTAGACTCAAGTGTGATCAAAGAAATTGAGATTATCCCAGCTTAAGCTCTGATACCAAAAATGTCAGGCCTCGTGCTCTTATCAGAGTAAAAACACAAAAACACATGCGGAAGCTATCAAAAAGCGGGCAAAATTTTCCCTTTTGGCCTGACGGTTTAAACAATATAATTTAAAATACCACGATACTCAAAATATATCCCAGTTTATAAAAACAACCAAACTCAGGCTACCAACCAACACAACAGTATAGCATAACAACAACATGTATCAGACTCCAACAATAAAATACAACGACAAAGCGCAGGGCATCCCCTGGCTATCGGTACTGATACACATAAATATGTTATACGCTACTGGGATACTCTAACCACCTCCTGGGGCACCTCCAGCTGGGTTAAAACCACGACCAGCTTTAAAACCTGGGTTCCCTGAAAACAGCACAAGAAAGGAAAACAACCAAGCCCCAGAGGGACATGGGATCAAACCCCAGTACGGAGAGCAACTGAAACAGCTAAAGGAAATGAATAAGATAAAATGTAGATTCTATGCATGAGACACCGCCAACACAACAGTATAGCATAACAACAACATGTATCAGACTCCAACAATAAAATACAACGACAAAGCGCAGGGCATCCCCTGGCTATCGGTACTGATACACATAAATATGTTATACGCTACTGGGATACTCTAACCACCTCCTGGGGCACCTCCAGCTGGGTTAAAACCACGACCAGCTTTAAAACCTGGGTTCCCTGAAAACAGCACAAGAAAGGAAAACAACCAAGCCCCAGAGGGACATGGGATCAAACCCCAGTACGGAGAGCAACTGAAACAGCTAAAGGAAATGAATAAGATAAAATGTAGATTCTATGCATGAGACACCGGATAATAGCTGGAGGCTACAACCGAACAGGGAGCATAGGAACTCAAACATAGCTCCAAAAGATCTGCAACGAATCAGTGGCCACGGGGTGTGTTCGAAGTGTGGTAATGAGCCACTCGTCTTGACACTACACCCGAATACCAGATGCATCAAACAACGCAACCTGCCGTTGCCTCGCCCATGAACTGTGGTAGTTAACCACTCGACGCTTGGTGGCTAACAGATCCTAACAGGGAGATGAGAGTGTGGTATTGTCGCTCGCCCTCGTATCCTGGTAAGAATCAACAGCAACAATACAACAAGATACAAGGCTGCAAAATACGATACACAAGGGATCGGAAATATGCGTGAACAAATGCGTGTATGCAATTCACATAAAACAGCTAGTATAAACATCAATGCTCAGCAAGCAATACACAGTCATGTTCGCCGAAACATCCCAGAAGCCTCACATAATATCTCACGTAACTTCCCAGCTATCACAAGCTCAAGATCCATACCTTGATTCCAGATTCGTTGCAACAATTACCAAAATTCAAACCTCGAGAGATCTAAGTCCTGAAATCTGTACGCACAACACAAGGCCGAAATACAGTAGCTTCGTGCTTTTGTTCCAGCCAACGACAGCCTCCTAAATTGGTATAGGGTGAAAGAGCTTCTCGAGAGGAGTCCAACGCTACCTCAAACGTGAGAAATGGTGGCCGGAAACGATGGGAATCGCCGGATAAAATCAACGGTGACAGAGGTGGACAATTGGGAGAATTTTACTAAGTATGGGATCTTGTGACATAAAACGAAGCCAACCCTTGCTTCTTATATAAACACAAGAAATCTGGTTAACTAAGCACCGACAGAATCAGATCCCACAAGCCATACAACGCATGCGCTAAAACCACGGCGAAATCTGATTTCTACAACCCAAAGATGCTGAAAGCTGGAAATACGCAAACATTAAAATGAGGCTACACACTACGGTGGAATCTGGAAAGCTAAACACAACGCTCGCTTCGAAACCATGGTGAAATCTGGATAAAAAACCAACGCTGGTAATAGCGCTAATGCTAAAACGACGTCGCACAGCGCCACGATTGAAATCTGAATGCTAGCGCTAAAAGCTGGACGCTGCAATCTGATCATTCGAACGCTAACTAACAAAACAGATCTCTCCCTCTAGCGTTCACCAAAACGGCGTCGTAGCAACTAATCTAAATGACAGCGTTCGATCCTTAAACCCGAAATACGTTGTGACCAGATCTATACACTAGCGCACAGATCTCTCCTACACGAGACTACCAGATCTCACAAAAACGACGGCGTATCAAGCCCTCTAGCTACAAAACATGCCGCAACGCTAAACGTCCAGATTTCACAAAATCCGAACAGATTTCTCACGAAACGAACAGATTTCACCAACAATTCAAATTTCTCGCAAAACCAGATTTCAAACAAATTCCAAAATTCCAGAATTTGCTTAAAATGTGAAATCTGACCCGAAAATACCAACCAAACTTCCAAACAGAGATCTGAACCACCATAAATCTCTAAAATCTGATTAATACAACAATTAATCTTAATTAACTTTTCAGGTCTCACAACTATGGCTCATGGTGAAGGGATATACAGATCCGTCGACATATACACCTGATCCTTCCTCTGTTGAAAGGGCACACGGTTCGTCAGCCGCGCACTCACCCTTCCTCTGTGGATCCTATTTGTTGTCATAACTTAAAACATTTTCTAAAACATTGTTCTGCTCTTTCTTTTCTTTCTTAAAATATATTTTCTTTCTCTCTTGTACTATCTACTGGTTTTCTATGTTCAATGATGTTCTGGAATACTTCGAAGTTCTCTGTAATACTTGCGAAGATGAAAACTGAATAAAAGCTCTACTTGAATCTGTCAATTGAATCGAATAATTCTTTCAAATGAAGAGGAAATGGATAAGGAATCTGATTTTGGAATTTCTGTATCAATTGAAGTCATATTGAAGGAATCACTGATGAAATCTGAATTAGACGTAAGTGTCTCAACAAAGAAGAAACGAATCAGATGTCATTGGTCTACACCATACGTCAACGCAAGTCAACGCAATTTATGAAGAATTTCAGATGTTGAACAAACCAACAACTGAACAATATCCCAACAGATGAACAAAACCAACAGCTGAATATGAATTAATACATCAGCTGACAACAAACGAAGTCAACAGCTGATGAACATTAACCATGTAGCAGCTGCCAACAGCTGACTACGACACTTAGAATATTTTCAACAAAGAAGTATCAGTCGTGGTATAAGAACCAGATTTCAGACTTAACCGTGTGGAAGAACATGAACTACAATGGTTACATTCGTCTGAAGAATTCAAAATATCTCAAGAAATTTCTGGCAAATGATCGAATAAGCTACTTGTAAGCTACTTCGATGATATATCTTTTAGAATTCTCAAGAATATACTGGACGAACATCATCAAACCATTTTCTAAAATATTTCTGGATCAAAATACAGTAAAACGCAACTTTCATAAAAATAGAGCATAAACTTTTTTGGTTTTGAACAACAACCGAAGTTTTCTTCCATACTTTAAAATCTCATATAAACAGGCAAATAGAACTGAATATATGCTTTCACTGAGTGAGCAAGAAACAGAGTTTACTTGCCTGAATTCTTGAACACAAATCACGGTAGAAATCCAGCAAATCACCAACACTCCGATCGCCTCCTTCGAAAGCTTTAAAAGACTTTTTCTCAGTTTCTTAGAGAGAGAGCACCACTTTGAACTAATTTGTTTTGAAGATAATGATGCATGAAGCAGCTTATCATCCTATTTATATGATTTAAAATTCCTAAGGAAAGAAACACGTTTAATCAAGATGCTCAGATCTCCTAAAAGCTTACTCTATTTTTAAACCAAATGATGCATATAGAAATCGAACGATTTTAGTTAAAACAAAGGATTCGATTGGCTTGCAGGAATTGACAGACATCTACTGCAATTGCATTCCTGACATCTGAAATCTGTTCAATACTGAAGGCTGAAATTACATAAACATGAAATATGAAACTCATTTGAATCCAGAGTTGAATAGAATAGCATTGTAATCCCTCAATCTCATAACTTTCTAATTGTGGCCTCTAAAATATCTGGGCATTACAGAACCGTTCAAGGATACAATTCTATTTGGGTTATAGTAGACAGACTCACTAAGTCGCCTCACTTCTTACCAATTAAGACAACGTATGTAGTGAGCAGATACGCAGAGCTGTATGTGAAAGAGATAGTGAGGCTGCACGGTGTTCTAGTTTCAATTGTATCTGATAGAGATCCGAAGTTTACGTCAGATTTCTGTAAGAGTTTGCAAAGAGCTTTGGGTACTAAGCTGACCTTTAGTACGGCCTTTCACCCCCAGACCGATGGTCAATCAGAAAGGGTGATTCAGATTTTAGAAGATCTACTGAGAGATTGTATTGTGGATTTTTCAGAGAGCTGAGATTTAAAGATACCGTTGGTAGAATTCGCGTATAATAACAGTTTTCATGCTTCTATACATATGGTCCCATACGAAGCTCTCTATGGTCTCAAATGTAGAACACCTCTTCACTGGGATGAGGTAGGTGAGCGAGCTGGTTTAGGACCAGATGTGGTAGAGAAAACAACTGAGGCTGTTAGGAAGATTAGAGAACGGATGAGAGCAGCTCAGAGAAGACAGAAGAGTTATGCTGACAATAGACGACGAGAGCTGAGCTTTGAAGTTGGTGACCACGTATTTTTTAGAGTAGCTCCTATGAAAGGAGTGATGAGTTTTGGGAAGAAAGGTAAGATGAGTCCAAGATACATTGGGCCTTGTGAGATTTTGGACAGAGTAGGAACGGTGGCTTATCGTTTAGCATTACCCCCACATTTATCTTCAGTGCATAGTGTATTCCATGTGTCAGCTTTGAGGAAGTATATTCCCAACCCGTCGCACGTACTGAGCCATGAGCCAATTCAGTTAGCACCAAATCTGAGTTACGAAGAGAGACCCGAGAGGATTATTCTTTGAGAGATTAGGAAGTTGAGGAACCGTAGTATTCCTATGGTTAAGGTGAAATGGTCTACCAAACAGAACGAGAAGCTACGTGGGAAACAGAATCTGATATGCATATTCTTTACCCAGATCTGTTTGGTAAGTAAATTTTTTGAGGATGAAATTTCAATAAGGAGGGTAGAGTTGTAGCGTCCCAAAATCCATAGGACCATATTTATGAACCCTTTTATTTTTAAGGTCCATGTTGATGTTTCCATGTTCAGATTTCAGCTTAAGTTCATCTTATTTATTTAAAAAGCTGATTTCTTCATTTCAAATTTTGAGATACGACGCAGAAGGTTTCTAGGCAGATTTCGCCACAATTATAAGACGCGAGCAGATTTCATATTTCGTTAAAAAATGCCTTTAAATGAGCAATTTGTTATTTTAATAATATTTTGGCGGATTTACAAATTAAAATAGTGAAAAGGACTTTTTATCAAATTTTAAAATGAAAGGCATGGTGAGCCATGCCGATTGTCCTCTTTACCTGCTACAAATCCCTCTCCCTTAAATTATTGATTTCGTAAAATAGTTCTCATTTTACTGCAAACGATTTTCTTTCATTTTCTCAAAAATCTTCAGGAGCTCGTCGTTAGTACTTGAGGAGATTGTCTGCAAGAGACCATGTTAATTTATGATATGATGTGTTTGCCTGCATTAAGTGATTTTGTTACTCTCATATTTTACTTGCTGAGCCCCTAGGCTCACTAGCTTTTATGGTGCAGGTGAGATAGATCTGGGGCAGACGGGAGGTGGGAGCTGATCCAGCTGTGGTGTTGTGTTTATCAAAGGTTGGCGTTTCCGTGTCCATATTTATTAGTATTGTTGTTTTTATATTTTGTCAAATCTGTATTTAGATCCATTACAACAACAGAGAGTTAATATAGAATTCCAGTAGTTGTAATATCGCACTGTGCAATTTATATCAAATATGTTATCCATATCTGTTTCCGATATTTATTATAAGTGATTTTGTTACTCTCATATTTTACTTGCTGAGCCCCTAGGCTCACTAGCTTTTATGGTGCAGGTGAGATAGATCTGGGGCAGACGGGAGGTGGGAGCTGATCCAGCTGTGGTGTTGTGTTTATCAAAGGTTGGCGTTTCCGTGTCCATATTTATTAGTATTGTTGTTTTTATATTTTGTCAAATCTGTATTTAGATCCATTACAACAACAGAGAGTTAATATAGAATTCCAGTAGTTGTAATATCGCACTGTGCAATTTATATCAAATATGTTATCCATATCTGTTTCCGATATTTATTATTTTGAGCCAATTGTGTTTGTATTTTGATTTTATTTATGTTGTAAGAAATACAGCTTACAGTAATTATCATTCAGCCCTTCTTTTCCTTTTGTTATTTCGATTCAACTAAAATCTGTTGACCCCTGGGCGATGGCGTCACAACTTGGTAATAGAGTATGGTCCTGAGATAAACACACGGACTTCCGGTTGGGACAGGTTTCGTCGACCTTTTCTCCAAAGCTGTGAGTTTTATTTTATGTTACAGATCATTTGTCTTTTTTATTTATCATGTTCTGATGTTCATTTGTGGTGGATTGCGGGCTATAGATTAAGATGTCTGGCAGAGGTAGAAAGAACACTTCTTTAGAAGAACCCAGCCCAGATAGTAATGCTAGTATTACCCAACTTCTTAGGATGTTGGTAGAACAGACCGGCAGAGGCAATGAACAATATTTTAACAGTAGAGGACCAAGCCACGATGACCCACATGAGAAGTTTCGAAGACAGAAACCGAAGGAGTTTAGTGGTACAACAGATCCGCTGGCTGCTGAGAGCTGGATCAAGTCGATGGAGGTTATTTTTGAATATCTCCAGATGCCCGATTTGGATTGGTCCAGGTGCGCTATCTACATGTTGAGGGATGATGCTATGATATGGTGGGAAGGAGTCAAGTTATCTGTGGATTTGGCAAATCTTACGTGTGGAGATTTCAAGAGAGTGTTCTTCGAACAGTACTTCACAGCAGACAAGAGGTCTGAATAGAAGAGAGAGTTTCTAACTCTGAAACAAATAAGTATGACTGTACAAGAGTTTATGCGATGTTCTAAAGAGGGTGTTATTTTGTGCCTCTTATTGGAAATGACCCCGAGGAGAAGTTGAGCCACTTTGTGTAGGGATATAAGCCTACATTCAAGCTGAATGTTAGTTATCTGCGCCAAGAACTTACAGACAAGCAGTGGATAGAGCCCTGCATGTTGAGAGAGATTGGAAAGATGTGGAAGAAGAGAGGCAATAGAAGAGACAGGCCTTCCAGAAGAAATACCAGAGGCCGTTTAAGAAACAGAACAAGAACCAGCAGAGACCCCAAGAGCAGAAACCACTACCAATCCAACCCATTAGTGTCGTTCCTGCAACCAACAACAGGTCAGTGTGTCCCAAGTGCCAGAAGAATCACTCTGGTCCATGCAGACTTGGTCAGAACGTCTGCTACAGATGTGGTTTTCCAGGGCATGTTATTAAGAACTAGCCAAAGTCAAAGCAGCTGGTGACCAGTAGAGCTTTCGTGATAACATCCGAGCAAGCCAACCCAGATTCGACGGTGGTTATGGATAAGATCTTGATTGCTGGTATGCCCTCCATAGAATTGATAGATTTAGGCGCTACCCATTATTTTATAGCAGCCAAGTTTGCTAAGAAATTACCCATCAGACCTGACCAAGTAACTATGTATTTTGCGTAACGGTACCCTCAGGAGAAGAGCTAGTGTCCCATGACCTATTTCGAGATTTAGAACCTAGGCTCCAAGGGCGTTTAATTACCACAGATTTGATTGTGCTACCTATGCCTGAGTTCGATATGATTTTGCGAATGGACTGGTTAACCAAGTATGGGGTAGTAATTGACTTTAAGTTCAGAACAGTATTGGTCAACCCACCCAGAGGAGACCCATTCATATTTGAAGCCAACCAGATTTGGAGGATTCCAAACATTATATCAGTTCTTAAGGCTCAAATCTGTTTAAGGAAAGGTGGGATAGGATTTTTGGCAAGCCTATCGTCCTTAGCTACGATTAGTAAACCCCAAATTTCAGATATGGAGGTAGTGAAGGAGTTTCCCGAAGATTTCCCAGAAGATATACATGTACTACCACCAGACCGAGAGCTGAAATTCGCTATCGATATAGTGCCAGGAGCAGCACCTGTATCTAGACCACCATATCGCCTTTCTCCATCTGAGATGAGAGAATTAAAGGAACAGATACAAGATCTGTTGGATAAGGGCTTCATTAGACCGAGAACGTCACCGTGGGGAGCCCTTGTGTTGTTTGTTAAGAAGAAAGATGGGAGTCTGAGGTTGTGCATAGATTACCGAGAGCTGAATAAGCTGACCATTAAGAATAAATATCCCCTTCCTAGGATCGAGGATCTGTTTGAACAGTTGAAAGGATCAATAGTCAGCTGAATAAGCTGACCATTAAGAATAAATATCCCCTTCCTAGGATCGAGGATCTGTTTGAACAGTTGAAAGGATCAATAGTCTTTTCTAAGATCGACTTGAGATCTGGTTACCACCAATTGAAGAATAAACTAGCTGATATCTATAAGACTGCAATTAGAACATGCTATGGCCATTATGAGTTCTTAGTATTGCCTTTTCGACTTACCAATGCACCCTCAGATTTTATGGATTTGATGAATAGAGTTTTCCAACCGTTTTTGGATCAGTTTGTGGTTGTTTTCTTAGACTATATCTTAGTGTACTCCATGACCAGACCTGAGCACACATACCATCTTAGGACGGTGCTTCAAGTTTTCAAGAATAAACAGTTGTTTGCCAAGTTCAGTAAATATGACTTCTGGCTGGAGAAGGTTGCATTCCTAGGACATATTATATCTAATTGGAGGTTGACCCAGTCAAGGTTGAAGCTGTACGTGAGTGACTAGCTCCCAAATCTGTTTTAGAAGTAAGGAGTTTCTTGGGTTTAGCGGGATACTGTAGGCGTTTTATTTAGGTATTTTCGAAGATATTTGTTCCCTTAACCTCGCTAACAAGAAAGCAGGTTAAATATGATTGGACCCCAGATTTCCAACTCAGCTTTGACAAGTTGAAACAAGCTTTGATAGAAGCTCCTGTGCTAACCTTGCCATCTGATCAAGGAAATTTTGTCATTTATACAGATGCGTCCAAGTTGGGCTTAGGTGTTTTACTGATGCAGGAGCATAGAGTAATTTTTTATGCTTCCATACAACTTAAGGATCATGAGAAGAATTATCCCATGCATGACTTAGATCTGGAAGCTGTAGTCTTTGCCTTGAAGATCTGGAGACACTACCTTTATGGGGAGAAGTGTGAAATATTCACAGATCATAAGAGCCTCAAGTACCTTTTCACCCTAAAGGAACTAAATATGAGGCAGAGGAGATGGTTAGAGCTAGTAAAAGATTATGATTGTACAATCAGCTATCATCCAGGAAAGGTCAATGTAGTGGCTGATGCTCTAAGCAGGAAATCAATTGGATTAGCCCAGCTCATTGTCCAGAGACCATTGGCTTATGATATTGAGAAGTTCGGATTGGAATGGTGCCCAGTGCTAGTACTGTGGTCTTGGCAGATCTCACCATTCGATCAAATCTGATAGACCAGATCCGAGAAGGACAGATGAGAGATGAGCAGCTTCAGAAGTGGGTTAAACAAGATAGAGAGAGAGGTAGCAATATCATTTAAAATACAATCATAATTAAATTAAAATATCATTTAAAATACAATCATGTTCATTTTAAAATATCATTTAAAATACAATCATATGCATTTGGCCTCAACAGAAAACAGATGAGTCTCTCGCTCAACATAGATACAATACAGTATAACGAAAATATCATATGTATCTACTACATATAACTGGGACACTCTATCCACCTCCCGAGGCATTACCAGCTGGATAAAATTCACGACCCGTGGAGAAACCACGGTAACCTGAAAACACACACAGGCAGACAAGACAACCAGCCCAGAGTGACAAGGGGTCAAACCCCAGTACGGAGAGCAACTGAAAAATAACAGTTAAATATCAATAGATAAAATGCGAATGCTATGCATGAGAACAAGGCTACAACGGAAGCAGGGAGTCAAAGGATCTCAAGAACTGCTCAAAAACTAAATCCATTCAACTGGAAGATAGTGGCCACGGGGTGTGTGAGTATATGGGAGCTACCCACTCGTCTCAGCACACGGTACCAGATGCGGAACATAGCTCAACCTGCTGTTGCCCAACTCATGAGATGTGGGAGCTACCCACTCCGCTAGTCGTGGCTAACAGATCCCAGTAGGGAGATGAGGGTGACGGGAGTTACCCGCTCAGCCTCTAAAACAGGCATCCTGGTACACACAGATCAGCACAACAATGCAAGGCTAGAAAGATCTGAGCTCAACATGAATAATGCGTGTATGCAATGTAACAGCTTGCAATAAACAACACAACAGAGGCAAGCACTGACAGCACAGAAGCATACACAGAAGCACACAAAATATCCATGCCAATTCTAACGCTGTAAAACAATCTCACATCCGTACCTTATTTCCGAGCTACAATTACCACAAAAGGCAGTCCCGAGCAACCAGATCTGAAATCTGCTAAGCCAAACAACAACGCTAACTCAGGGACAAGCTCAGAGCTACGAACTGGGAGCTACAATCTCGACCAGCTCTGCCCTACCCTTATAGCTCGACAAACAGCTATAAATAAAGCACAAGATATGAACTAACACCTACCCAACAAGCTACCTGAACGGTAGAAGCAAATCTGCAAAATGCTAACAGACTACACAAAGCAGCTTCTTCCACGATCTTCTTTCAGCTCTCCAAAGTCTTTGAAAGAGGTATAGAATGAAGCGCAGCAAGAGGAATCCAGCATTACCACTCTTGCGTCCGTCGGGGCTGTCTACCGCCGGAAATCGAAGGAAATAGGCTTCGGTGAACAGTAGCTAGGGTATCGCGATAGTGTAAGGTTATGAGAATATTTCTAAGTGTCGGGAAACAATATCGTGAGACCAGTCAAAGTCCTCTATAAATATAACTTAAGTTCCCCAATCTGATGAACAGTAGCCACCGACAAAAACCTGCTCTGAGTAACACTCCAAATCTGGATCTTATGCTAACACAACACTATTACCAAACGACGTCGCAACACAAGTCAATTAACTAATACACACGTCTCTCAAAACGGCGTCGTACTGAAGTCCACTGCTCCTACTGGACATGTCATCCTGCTAACACCAAATCTTCATCGCTAAATGGCGTCACATCGCCATTCAGATCTGAAAGACCAGATCTCACACAAGAGTTGACCAGTCAAAGCTGAAATGCCTGGACCGCTCCGGTCTACCCCAAACCACGAACCGGACCTATCCACGTATCACTTCAACACGCTAATCCACATCTGGTTCTTCCAAAACGATGTCGCTTCGCTACCCGCTAACAAAATTCACTAGCGTGCCCAGAATAACGCGCGACTACCATATTTCACCACCAAATTTGAATGCGATCATCCAGCGCTGACCAACACTCAAATATGATCATTTTCTGCAGAAGTTCTCCAACAATCCAGAGCTTTTCGAAGGCTTATACTGACCCGATTACTTCACCAAGCATACCAACTCAAATCTGGCTCATCCCAAATCTGTTCAGGCCAAATCTGGTCTATGCTAAACCCGATTAATTAACTCAATTAATCCTGTAATCTTTTGGGTCTCACAACTCTCTTGGTTTTGGGCGTCACATTCAAAGTAGAGCGAACAACTTAGAGCAAGTTCAGCTCAGAGAAAACTTCATATCTCAAGAATAGCTTTCAGCTTAGAGCTTATAAGTTTTCTATTCAGAGCTTACAGCTTGACAAGTCATCTTCAGACCATGATCCAGATATTATCATAAGAGTCAGAGACAACTTGGACAACCATTTATGAGGATCAGAACCAGTTATGGTATTACGTACAGACTTTGGGAAAGTCGAAAGTGTCCACTTTTGGTTAAAAAGCAACTGGGTTTTGCAGACAAAGTCAATCCTCAGATCAAGCATTAAATGAAGCATTTATTGCGACGTACTATTGTCCTATTTGAAAGAGATTGTTTCTACTGGTCATTTAATGACCGTTGGAGCAGAAGACTATATATAGATGACAAGCTGTTAGATAATAAAGAGACGAGGTAACAAGAGATACAGTGCATGCTGATTGTTGATTTTTGATATCGAAATTTACTGTGTCATGTTTCTTTGTTATAAATACACTGTATATTTGTGTTTCAAGAGTACATCTTAAACAGAGTGTCTAAGAGTCTTGCTTAGTTTAGGTAGCTCAGAGCTCATACAGAACTACAATACAGATTAGGAGTCTGTATTTGTTTATAGAGAGCTAGGATTTCACACAGTTGAGGCTGCTGTGAATAGGTTGTTATAGAGGCTGTAATAATCAAATTCTTCTACTGGAATCCTTCCTGAATAAAGAAGAAGCGGAGACATAAGATTTTCAGCTCCGAACTTTCATAAACAAACTCTCGCACCTTATCTTGTTATTGCATTCATTTTATAAGCTATTGCATCAAATTTCATCCTTCAGACCCTAATTTATTTCATATCTTATCATTCTAAAAGAGTGACGAAATATATACCGCTTTGCAAATAGCCTAGAAGAAGTTGAGACCCCCTTAGAAGAGCAAAATGCTTTTGAAGATATGCAGACCGAGAAAGTTGAGGCACATAATCACCTCCACTTCATAAAGAAGAAATTCGACCACATATAGACGCGCGATGATCCAAGTGCCTTTGCTCGAGGGATCCAACAATCCCAAAATATTTTGTCCAACTTCAAGATTATCGATGATAGGTTTACAAAATTGCAGCTCATATATGGATGAAATACTTACAATGATTGAGGAGGAACTTCAGGAGATATCTACACAAGTAAGGAGACAATAAAAAAACATCTGTAAACACACTCAACTTATATACTTCTAGAAGAAAAGAGATAAAAGATAATTGATTTTAAATGTGTGACGCCCGAACCCAACGGGGCCACGAGAATTGAGGTAAACAAAAATTTTCGAATAAAAGAAGGGCTAAAAGATAATTTGTTATAAGCTGCATTTCTTATATCTCAAAGGAAACAAAACACAAGACAAATTCGAAGATCAGCAGGTACTTAAGTTCGCGCGCTACTGCTAAAACATTTGCGGAAAACAGAGTATTTCATATAACTTTGCAATTGCGGTTTACAACAGCTGATATTCTATGTAAATATACAACAATTGCTACTGATTTAATACACTACACTTAATCAAAAGGATACAACTTAGACACGGAAAATGTAGGCCTTGGATAAACACAACGCCATACATCTGCTGACTTCAAGTTTCACCTGCTGTTCCTCCACCAGTTGTCGTGCCTGCACCATTTTAAAAGCTAGTGAGCCTAAAGGCTCAGCAAGTAAAACCTGAGTAGTAACAATTTCATAAAACGCAGGCAGACATCTGTGCAATGCATATGTTAAGGAACTTCAATATACAATGTCATTTTCGTAAACATTTCAGTAAACATTCAATGGCAGAAACAGGGGATGATAACCCAGCTTCTCATTTCTTTCAATTTCATTTTCAGTTGATCATGGCATATAAGTTCTATGTGGTCCAATTTGCACTTTGATCAAAATAACTCCCGATATCAGTTTTAGCATATAGCTCATATGAAAGGGCAGTCGACATCTAGACAACTGCTCACCCTTCTCCTTGGTGACCTTAACTATCTATGCCATAATCTAAAACATCTTTCGTTCCTTAACAATCTTTCTTTAAACATTGCTGTAGAACATCGGGTTCCATCATTTAAAACTGATCTTACTATGACTTAAAGGTACGACGTCGTTAGCACATCAATCAGTCGCAAGGAATACGCTAATCGATCAGCTGCAAGAAAAAGCGCTAACACGTGTATATAAATGAATAGTACCAGTCGCAAGACTAATACCAGCTGGAATGAACAGTACTTGAAAAATGAGTAAAGCAACTGCTGAATTATCACTATGGAATGCATCTGCTGATGAACAGTGCATCTGCTGATTTTATGTAGACAATGCAACTGCTGGATTTTAACTAAGGAAAATACAGCTGCTGAATTTAAAATCACAATGCAGCTGCTGTTTCCTAGTCAAAGGAAAACAACTGCTGATATTTACAAGGAATGACGCATCTGCTGATGAACAGTGCATCTGCTGAAATTTATGAAGACGCTTGCAATATCTAAACAATGATTTCGCTACCAGTCGTCGCCTATTAAACCAGACTTTATACTGATTCAACTAACAACTACTGATTACAAAATCATCAAATTTCGACATTACAACTACAGGAAGAACATTCGTAAACGCTATAACCATACAGCTACTGAATCTTAACAAGTAGATACAGCTGCTAATTCCAAACCTTCTCTTAAAGAAATCATTTCACCTCCTTAAAACATCTTTTAATAGATTTAGAACCAGCTCGTGCATCGCTACTTGGAGTCACCTGCTGGAACCAGCCGCAGCGCATCTTACCTGCTGATATCAACATTTCAGCAGATACATAATATTTAAAATTGCTAAAATGGCCCATATGATTTATGAAATGCATAAATATGGTCCTAGGGATTTTGGGGCGTTACAACTCTACCCTCCTTATTGAAATTTCGTCCTCAAAATTTACGTACCAAATAAATATGGGTAAATACTTAGCATATCAGCTTCTGTTTCCCATGTTGCTTCTCGCTCCGACTGGTTGGACCATTGTATCTTAACCATAGGAATACTACGGTTTCTTAATCTTCTAGTTTCTCGGAGGAGAATTCTTTCTGGTCGCTCTTCATAACTTAAATCTGGAGCTAAATGAATCGGCTCATAACTTAGCACATGCGAAGGGTGGGGAA
>KQ999080.1:171336-193181 GCA_001598015.1 Dorcoceras hygrometricum
AGTGGCATGCTACTTGTGAAATCAAGCATGACACACCTTTGAAATTTAGTAAAAATTCCCCTCATATCATTCTAATTTGTAAAATACCAAACCTTCTCTTAAAGAAGTCATTTCACCTCCTTAAAACATCTTTTAATAGATTTAGAACCAGCTCGTGCATCGCTACTTGGAGTCACCTGCTGGAACCAGCCGTAGCGCATCTTACCTGCTGATATCAACATTTCAGCAGATACATAATATTTAAAATTGCTAAAATGGCCCATATGATTTATGAAATGCATAAATATGGTCCTAGGGATTTTGGGGCGTTACAAAATGTGTGGATTAAGAAGTAATGCCATTAGACGGTAGGATACATATTTGTTAACAATTTTTATTAGATATTTTAAGATTTTTATTACGTGTGCTTATAATGGAGACTCCATGATCTAACCAAACAGTTAGGGTCGGTCTCTTAATCAAGACATAAGCACATAATTAGCGATAAATGTGGAAGCTTAAAAGTCCGTTAAAAATTTTCTTTTTCGGCATAATAAAAAAAAAGAGTAAAACAATTCGAATACTCAAAAGATAGATATTAGTCCATCGCTCGAACTTAGTTATAGAAAAGTCCTTTAAAACTATTTGCAAACACATGCAAACTTAGTCATGCTCACATAACAACATCGAATCTCCCAGAACGATATATATGTCTAACAATAAACAATAAAATACAACAACTACACAGGGCATCTTGGTAAATGACTTGAGAAAATATATATATACAATAACTATGGCGCTTGATAAACACCCTATGGGCTCCACTAATTGACGCTCCATCTGGTGCAACTAAACCACTTGGATAACCTACAATGGTCACCAACACGACCAAAGCAGCCCCAAAGGGAAGGAGTCAAATCCAAGTATGGAGACCAAATATGATAGAAATAGAAGTACAAATGAAATATGCTACATGCTATGCAATGTATGCCTGGTAGCAAAGAATAACGGGTACCAAGACCGGAGATCTAAGAAAGCGATCATCAAGATCATAGTGGCAACATCGTCCACAGTAACGAGAGCGACCTGATTGGCCTCGACAGAAAACATGACGATGGTGGCCCTTCGTTGAGGGTGCGGGAGCTACCTGGTAGGTCCCAATGGAAAAACAAATAACGTAGTGCTAACAACACCTCCACCACCAAGCGTCCAAGCCACAACATTTATAGTGCGGGAGCTACCCAATCAATATGAATTGACCTCCTCGTGAGATTACAACACAGAACACCACTAAAACGAGGCTAAAAAGAGATCTCCTAAAACAACTCAACAGCTGTCAAGAAACTCAAGGTCCAAAATCAATGTATATGCTCAATTCCATGCTACAGGATTTATCCACAATAAATAACAGACAAGCAGGAAACAACACAACACATTAAATAACACATAGCACATATTTCAGACTTTACAAAAGCTTTGAATACATGATCCACTAGTAACTCGCGGTATTTAACCAAAATACCTCAATCAACCTTTGGAGAAATATATCACGCACCCTGGAGGCAACAGACGGTGGCAAGAAAGTTCCAAACTTTACCAGCATGTCAGGAAAGCTCACCAGCAAACCTCGGGGCATCCTAAAACCCAAAACAACACCCAAAACAGGTTCAACCTCTCAAAATAGAAAAGAAAAAAGCTCAGAAACCTCTCCTGAACTGGAAGAGAGCTCACAAGACCTGAACTTGATCAATTATAAACCAAAGCTACAATACTGGTCTGAAATTAAATCCAAGGATAAGAAACTGCCTACAATAGACGACGACCAACCTAGTTGAGTCAAACAACAGAAAACTGAGAAAAACAACATGCATACACTATAGTCGATCTCAAAATCTAAGTACACAGATACACACCAGAAACAAGCATAAAAACAGTACTATGGAGATTACATGGGAAAACTATCATTGATGGAGTAAATAGATACATGATCAAACATATGAGGTCACTGCCGCAACATCTTTGCCTCTAACTCCCATGTAGCTTCTTTGTTAGGGTTAATTTCAGAAGTTTTGGTGAAGGCAAATAAAAGAGATTAATCGGCTCAAAGGCACAAAGATCTGGATGAAGCTTACAACATTGAATATAGAAACCAGATCGGAGAAGAGTCAAGCTGGTTAAGGTCAAACCAGCTCAGGATATTTTGTTGCGCTGGTTAAGGACAAACCAGCAAAGGTAATCTAGTCAAGCTGGTCAAGGTCAAGCCAGTTCAAGAATTCAAGCTCGAAAGAGTTTAAACAGGTTGAAATTACATTAGTTCAGAAGAGAAGCAAAACAGGATTTACAGTTGAGAGAACAGCTCTCAATGAAAAAGTGGTATAATAAACCAACTGGAAGACCAGCTTGGTAAACCAGCTCGGAGCAGATTGACTCTACAGGTGTTATTGTACTAAATATGTGAAGTGAAAAAAATTGTTTATCTGGGTTAGAACAGAATAAGGTCAAGAGCAGATCGGTTCAGATTAGATTGGAACAAATCAGTATACACCAGATTAAAGAAATTCGAAGCACAGACCGGATCAAGAAACCAGCTAAGTAAAGAAAACTTAGAAAAATTGAATTTCAGAATGTTTGGACTACGTACAGATTGATGTGATACATTTGACCTCTCTGCATTGATTTGTAGTCGTTAGAACTACTTTGAGCTAATTCCAGATATGTAGAGATTTGGTTCAAACTGAAGACGGCGCAAAGTTGTTAAAAAGGTTAATGCATTTAATGGAGATGTACGAACATCGTACAGGCATTTAAGTCGCCTCAGGTTTTTTAATTTGGATGCATTCGACGTGTCTACTGGTTACATTTATTACCGTTATATCCAAAGAGTATAAATAGAAAAGCAGATCAGCAGTGAGAAGGTTACGAAACCAAACGAGTTACAAATAATGAGCTACAAACTTACAAGCTTTCAAGAGCAAACTAAAACAGAGTTTCTTTGTCAAACCAGCTCACAGCCAGTGACACACGCACAGATTTCTTACTCAATTATTTGTATCACACAATCTTCTGTACGCACACTCTATAAACATAGAGTGTTGAGTGCTATATTTGCACAATCAGCTTAGTGCTGTGTTCATTGTATCTCGAACTAGATCGCGGGTCTGTGTTCTTGGTTGAGTACTAGGAGTTCTTGCAGCTGCTGGCGATCGGATCAGTTTGTACAAACAGTTGTATAAATCAAATCCTCTAGTGAAAATCCTTCCCATTGAGGAAGAAGGGGAGACATAGGAGAGTTAAATCCGTACTTCCAGAAACAAATATCTTGATCCCTTATCTTTTACGTTTACGCACTTTTCTGGAATGCTAACGCATTTCCTTGTTCGTTTCGTTTTGTGTACATCAGATTGATTCTAACTGTTCACTGTTGAATCATGTTTATTCCTCATAAAATTAATTTTATTACACGAGACAACAGCAAACACTGAGAATCCTCCAAGATGGTAACTCGACGTTGAGGTTTGCATCGAGCAGTAAAATATTGTGAAAACGGTTTTCAAGCAATATTAGCAAAGGAGTTCATTCACCCCCTCGCTTATGAACTCACGAGCTTCTTTTTTAATCTAACAAGTGGTATCAGAGCCCGGATTCTTGGTGTTTGAACAATTTTTTCATTTATATTCGTTAAATATGTCGATTTCTCACTGTTAGGGTGAATTTCAGAAGTTTTGATGATGAAAAATGGACGAAAAGATAAAATCAATAAAAGATAAAAATTGGACCAAAGTGACAAGATCTGGACGAACCTTACTACGTGGAACGTAGAAACCAGATCGGAGTAGAATCAAGCCGGTCAAAGGAAAACCAGCTCAGAGCATTAAGGACAAACCAGCAAAGGGAGTTTGGTCAAGCTGATTCAGGATATCAAGATGTGTTAGTTTTAAGACAAACCATATCAGGATTTTAAGGTGTGATAGCTAGATACCAAGTCTTGCTAATACCAGCTCAAAGATTCTGAGCCAGATAAATTAAGAAAGATCGAAGATTAGTAAGAACTAAATCGAATAGCTTGAAACTAGTGGTTTACGGTCTCAGGAACAGCTCGCAGATAACAAGACCAGCTGGTGTAATGAGTAGCTAGCTGGAATAATAGTTAAGAAAACCAGCTCAGAGAAGCTCAACTTTCTGGAACTAGATCGGGTGGCCAGCTAAGTTAAAGACAACTCAGCAACTTGTATTTTGGAATGTTTGAATCTATGTACAATTTGATTTGAAACATTCTTTATCTCTGCAGTGATGTGTAGTCGTTTGAAACTACTTTGAGCTAAAATCAGATACGCAGAGATACAGTACAAACTGAAGACGGCGCAGAGTTGCTAAAAAGGGAAATGCATTTATTAGAGTTGCACTTTCATAGTACATGCATTTAAGGCGTCGCAAGAAATTCAATTTGGATGCACACAACGTGTCTACTAGTAACATTTATTACCGTTGCATCCAAAGAGTATATATAGAAGAGTAAAGCAGTGAAGAGCACCTAGACCGAATACAACGAGATTATCATACATACAAGATAACCATTCTTCACAATAATAGAGTTCATCTTGAACCAGCTTTTAAAAGTGACACACACATAGATTGCTTATTTCTTTTTCTGTGTCATAGACTCTTCTATTCACACACTCTGTATTATTGAGCGATTGTTGTAAAACATAAACAGAGAGTTCATAAGATCTAGAATAACATGATCAGCTTAGAGCTGGGACTATTGTATTGCAAACCAGATTGCGGGTCTACGTTTCATTGATTGTTAAAGACATAGCTTGCGGGCTTAGTGTGCAGTGGTGTTGCTAGGAGTTCTCATGGCTACTGACTGAGGGATTGGGTTTGTACAAAGAGTTGTATAAATAAAAGCCTTCTAGTATAAACCTTCCCATCGAGGAAGAAGGGGAGACGTAGGAGAATTTGCTCCGAAATTCCATAAACAAATCTCTTGTCTCTACAACTTTTTGATTCATGCACTTGATTAAATTGTTCAGCTGTTTGAATCGTGTTCATTCCGCATAAAAATCATTTTATTACACGAGACAACAGTAGACACTAAGAACCTTCCGAGCTGGTAACTCGACTGGAAGTTTGCTTCAAAGCTGTAAAACCTTTCTAAGTAATTTTCAAACAAAATTAGCAAAGGAGTTCATTCACCACCCCTCCCTGAACTCCCGAGCTTGCTTTTCGATCCTAACCAGTGGTATCAGATCAGGTTTCTCTGTGCCTGAACAATTTATTCATTTTTTCTTATTAAATATGTCGATTTCTCACAATAAATTCCTATGTTCTCTAAGGAGTAATACGATGTCTGGAATGTGAGATCTGAAATTTAATAAAAGATTAATTGTTCGATTAATCGGTTTTTAAGGAATTCTGGATGTTCAGATTTCAATTTTAAGGTTTCGTTTGAATTTTCGGGTCAAATTTCACATTTAGATAATTCTGGAAGTTTTCGTATTTTTCAGTTTTTGGGAAGAAATCTGATTTTTGTGAGAAATCTGAATTGTTGGTGAGATCTGTTGGATTTCTTGAGAAATCTGGTCGCCGCGCGTAATTGTTAGCGCAAGATCAATATGCCGTCGTTTTGTGAGGTCTGGTGTCGCGTAGTTAGGTGAGATCTGTTGCGCTTGTATATAGAGGTCTGCGCAGCGCGTTTTGTATCGTAGAAGCTTGTACGTCGTCGTTTAGGAGAGACTGATATTTTGTTAGCGCTAGGATCTGATTTTGAATCTGTTAGCAACGTGTTTTTGTGTTGAGTGTAAAACGCTGTCATATTGATAAGTTGTTACGGTGCCGTTTTGGCGAACGCTTGAGGGAGAGATCTGTGGCCTGAGATTTGCTTTTAGTGTTAGCAATCAGATTTCACTTGTGGTGTTGTGCGACGTCGTTTTAGAGATTAGCGCGTTTGCTGTTGTTCAGATCTTAGTAGTGTTAGTGTCAGGCCCCGTGCTAATTACCAACAATTAACACATAATAAGCGCATAATTACGGAAGCTTAAAATCAGGGCTTAAAAAATTTTCGAAATACAAAGGCCTGAACTTCAAATCATTCATTCAAAATATTCGATATTCAAAATAGAAGTTTACTCAACTCGATACAGCAAGTAACCACATAAATCAATTCAAAATACAGATCCCCCAAATACAATAAAACACGGGGCATCCCCCGGTTCAATACATATCATAAGTAAACTGGGACTCAGGGATGCGGGGATCGACCAACTGAACTTCCACTCGGTCCAGCTTGGTTACCTGAAACTCCTGCAAATGGGTAACACAGACCCAAACAACAAAAGCAGGAAAAGAAAATACGAGGTCAAGCCTCAGTACGAAGAGCTATCAAAGCAGAAAACATACAACAAGCTATAATCAATGCTATGAATGCATGAGGGCTATCAAAAAGTCGGATAGCTAGACCAGTCTATCAACTGGCAACTCAAACCAAGCCTCTATACCACGCACAGCCAATCAGCCGGTGGAAATCATCGGTCCGTGATCATCAGGGCCCGTCAGCCCATCACAGCTCGGTGGTAGACACTCGAATCCGGTAGTCACCACTCCGACGATAGCGTTGGACTTTTCGGGCACGACTTAACAGTCGGCCAGTCGCAACGTGGCACCCAATCAGGTTATCAAATCAAATCTGTCAATTCAGGCTCAATATGTATGCATGAATGCCATTCTAAATCAATGCATAATGCATACAATTCATAATACGTGAAAACAGAATATATATATCTCAAGCAATTCATATGACTGTTCCACGTAACACATAGCAGCAACTTCACAGATTTCACAACATTGAAATATAGACATGTTCACGCTCAAGGCTGCTAAGGGCTGCTCAATCGTACCTCAAATTCACAAATTCTACCTCACAAATTCAAACAGGGCACGGCAGTACTCACGACCAGAAACCAGCAGCTTTCGCGATCTTCTCCAAGGTCGTTCTGCAGCTTCCAATGGGTAGCAATCGAAAGAGAAATTCACAAGGAACCCAGCGCCACCGAAAACACTCAAATCTTCGACGGAGAACGACGGAAAGCTAGGGAAGAAAACCTCGGTGAACAGTAGCTCGACGAGGATTTGAGAAAGAAGATAAGAAATATCTGGCTCTTAATTATTCTAAGTGTCGATCAACACCTCTATATATACATCTCAAATCTCTCGACTGCTGCTCACCAATCCAGTCGTCTTGAACAGTAGAAAACTTACGACTGGCACTCAAGTTTCTCACAACAACCAGACACACAACTACAGTCGCAACTACCAGACGCAACTACCAGACGCAACTACCAGGCGCAAGTTATCCAGTCGCAAGCTATCAACAAAAGCTGGTAGAATCCTCAAAACGGGTACCAGACGCAATCCTCAAAACGCAGCGTTTCAACTTAACCATACGACGTCGCGTTGCTCCCTCGACTGGTTCCTCAAATCCACAGCTAACGACTACAGCACGGTTGATTCAATATTTGGAGGAATTCGACAACTCTTAATCTTCAAATTCACATGGCTAAACCCAAACAATAAAATTAACCAATAATCTAAATCTGAATCCTCACACGACATTTCTGGTTTTGTTGCTAGATTTTTGAATTGCCAGCATGTCAAGGCTGAGAGAATGAGACCTGGTGGATTGCTACAGAGTTTGGAGGTGCCCCAATGAAATTGGGAGCACATCGCCATGGATTTTGTGACTCATCTACCTCGATCGAGTAGTGGATGTGATGCGATTTGGGTGGTGATTGATAGACTTTCGAAGTCAGCCCATTTCATTCCCTATGACGTGAGGTGTTCGATGAAGAAAATGGCGAAGCTGTATATCTACCATGTGGTTAGATTGTATGAAGTTCCTGTTTCGATAGTATCCGATAGAGATCCGAGATTCACTTCCCGATTTTGGAAGAGCTTGCAGGCAGCGATGAGTTCGAAATTGGCTATGAGTACAGCCTATCACCCACAGACAGATGGTTAGTCTGAGTGGACCATCCAGACGTTAGAGGATACGCTGCGTGCAGTGGTGATGGATTTCAGTGGTGTTTGAAGCTTGTATGGTCGAAAATGCAGATCTCCGGTTTGTTGGGAAGAAGTTGGTGAGAAGCAACTTTCTACCCCTGAGTTTGTGCAGCATATGAAAGACCAGATTGATTTGATTCGAAGTAGAATGAAGGCTGCACAAGATAGATTTACTAGCTATGCTAATCGAAGACGTCGACCGTTATAGTTTGAGGTTGGCGATCGAGTATTCCTCAAAGTTTCTCCTTTCAAGAGCGTGATGCGCTTTAGATTTAAAGGCAAATTAGCTCCTAGATTCATTGGTCCCTTTGAGATTATCGAGCGGATTGGACAGTTGGCTTATCGATTGAGACTGCCTGATGAGTTGGCAGCGATGCATGATGTCTTTCATGTGTCAATGTTGAGGAAATATGAGCCAGATCCATCCCATGTGTTGAGAACCGATGAAGTTGAGCTGGATTCTGCCTTGACTTATGTTGAATATCCAGTGCAGATTCTGGATAGGAAGGAGAAGCAGCTGAGGAACAAAGTAGTTCCGTTGGTGATGGTCCAATGGAGCAAGCATGGCAAAGAAGAAGCAACTTGGGAACCAGAAGAGAAGATGCAGCGTGAGTGGCCGCATCTGTTTGAGTAGATTGTTGTTTTAGATTTCAGTTCTGGTTGTGTTTTCCCTAGTTGATATTTGTTGATTACCCAGTTATCTTGAACTCTTGGGTTTGTATCAGATGAATTTCTGTTTTGCTTTATGTTGTTGTGACGAATTGATTGATTTTTCCCTGTGTTGCCATTGATTTCGAGGACGAAATCTCTTAAGGTGGGGCGAATGTGAGGAATCAAATTTTAGATTAGTGATTAATCGAATTGATTTGGGATTAGTCGCGTGGTTTTTCGAGAGAAATCTGATTCCAGTAGATGCAGATGTTAGAATTCAGCAGTAGCTCCTGTTGGTGAAAGCTGATCAGCAGTTGATGGCGCGAGAGTAAAACGCCGTCGTTTCATGGAAACCAGCCGTAGCGCTAATGCAAGGAATCAGATGTAACGCATTCCAGATGTCAACGCGAGTCAACGGTACTGTATCTTGCAGCTGGTGGAATTTAATCAGTAGTTGCGTTGGGAGAATGTGTTGCGACTGGGTGACCAGCTGTTGGTTTGAGGAACCAGTCGTGGGAGCAACGCGACGTCGTTTTGATAAGTTTGAAACGCTGCGTTTTGGTTGCGTCTGGTATCAGCTGTGAGGAGTTGTCGCAATGTTTGTATCAGGCGTTGGTTGGATCAGCTGTTAACAGCGATGGTGACGTGTCCTCTACGTCGTCGTTTTGTTTAGTTACGCTTGCGTCTGGATTGTTTAGCGTAACCAGCTGCTGGGTTATTCGTAGGGAATTTGGTACCAGCTGGTAAAGCGCTACGACATCGTTTCGATTAGTTGGTGCGGCGTCGTTTTGGGTGTGCGAAGAGAAATGCAACGACTGGTTGTTGCGACTGGTTTTGTTGAGAGCAAAAGCTGGTTATTATTATAAGGTTTCTACTGTAGCATTTCTCAACGACTGAATTAGAGGAATAGCAGCTGGTGGATTGAGAGATATATAGATAAGTGTTGATCGACACTTAGGATATTTTCGAACCCGATATATCTTATCTCCATTCTTTGAAACCCTCGATAGCTACTGTTCACCGTGACCTATTTCCGCCGATTGCCCCCGTTCTCCACCGATGATTTGAGCGATTTTGGTGGCGCTGGAATCCCTGAGACTTGATCTTTCGGTTGCTACTCATTTGAAGCCCTGAATTAGCGTTGGAGTGGAAGCGTGAAGCTACTGGTGTTCGAAGCTTTTTGGAGAAGTCTGTTTCGTGTGTTCTCCTGCTGGTTTAAGCTTCGGGGTGAGCATTTCTCGTTGAATTGAGCTTTGTCTAGTAACTAATACCTGCGTAGAATTGTTTAAACTTGAGTATAGTTCTGTCCGTAGGTATTAGAGTGTACAGGTTCTGATTTATGCTTGAGTTAAGCTGATTTTCGAGGCTTTGAAACAGATTCCAGCTTCAAGGAAGTCCTGCCGTGCATTTGAGGAATCTGTGAGGTAGAATTTTGAGGATTGAGGTACGAATTGAGCAGATTTAGCAGCTTAGGACATGAACATGACTATGATTTATGTTGTGAAGTCTGTTGATGTGATTCTATGAAATTACGTGTAACAGTTTGTTGAATTGACTGATTATTACATTCTGTTTTCACGTACTGAATGGTATGCATCGACATTGATTATTGATTGGCATACATGCATACATCTTGAGCCTGATTTACAGATTGATTGATGACCTGATTGAGAGCCACGTTGTGACTGGCCTACTGAGTTGTCGTGCCTGAAAAGTCCAACGCTATCATCGGAGTGGTGACCGACTGATTTGTTGTGTTTGAATACCACCGAGCTGTGATGAGCTGACGGGCTCTGAAGATCACGGACCGATGATTTCCCCGGTTGATACACCGTGCGTGGTATAGAGGCTCGACTGATTGATTTTCCAGTTGATACACTGGTCTAGCTATCCGATCTTTGATAGCCCTCATGCATTTCATAGCATTGATTATAGCATTTGCATGATTAGCTGTTTGATAGCTCTTCGTACTGAGGCTTGACCTCGTATTTGTTTTCCTACTTTGTGTTGTTTGGGTCTGTGTTACCCACTTGCAAGATCTTCAGGTAACCAAACTGGACAGAGTGGAGGTTCAGCTGGTCGATCCCCATTTCCATGAGTCCCAGTTATTTTATTTATGTATCGAACCCAGGGGATGTCCCGTGTCATATGTATTTTGGGGATCTGTATTTGAATTGATAATTGTGTTACTTGTTTTATATGAGTTTGAGTCAACTCGTATTTTGATTATGAATATTTTGAATGATGTTTTAAGTTCAGGCCCAATAATATTTCGAAAATTTTTAAGCCCGATTTTACGCTTCCGTGCTTATGTGCTTAATTGTGCTATTATCTTGAGTAATTAGCACGGGGCCTGACAATACTTGTGAAATTAAGCATGACACACTTATAAAATTTAGTAAAATTCCATTCCTCTCATTTTAATTTGTAAAACACCAACCTTTTTCAAAAGAAATCATTTGTCCTCCTTAAAGATATTTTCAATCCCTTTAAAAACTGCTCGTGCATCACCCTTGGAGTCATCCACTGAAACCAGCTGCGTCATCTATTTTTCTGAATCACTTAAAACAGAAATGCATAACATTTCAACATGCCATTTTAAATCTATAAAATGAACAAAATGCATAATGTGGTCCTATGGATTTTGGGGCGTTACAATTAATCAGTTTTTGTTTAATGATTTGAAAGGACTTCTCTTGCTCTGCGCCCCAATGGAAAGGAGCGTTCTTCTTGATCATCGCTGTCATAGGTGCTGCTAGTGTGCTAAAATCTCTTACAAACCTCCTGTAGAAGCTGGCAATGCCATGGAAGCTCCGAACTTGACCGACAGTAGTAGGCGTTGGCCAATCATGAATAGCACTCACCTTTTGTTCATCCACTTGTATACCTTGAGAGCTCACAACATATCCAAGGAAAACAAGTTTTTCCGTACAAAACACATACTTCTTGAAATTAGCATATAGATGTTCTGCCCTAAGTGTTGTTAGTACGAGCCTCAAGTGCTAAACATGCTCATCCAAATGTTTACTATATATCAGGATATCGTCAAAGTAAACCACTACAAACTTACCAATGTATGTACGCAAGACATGATTCATTAGTCGCATAAAAGTGCTCGGTGCATTCGTTAAGCCAAATGGCATCACTAACCTCCAACCTACTCATTCTATCATGAAGGAGTTCCAATTCAGCCCTTACCATCCTAGTCACTTCTCCAAACAAGGCTTCGTTTGAACCTTGGACAGCCCTGGGTTCAAACCCTCGCCCACCTCCTTCTCAGTCCTTCGTTCTGACATTTTTATCTGCAAGAAAAGGTTAGAACAAAAATTTTTTGTGCCTCACCCAAAACCTCACTATTCACTCCAAGGAAATCACTCGCACTCAGGTGTGTGTCACTCAGATGGGGAAGATTTTTCTTAGAGAGACGAAAGTCGATCCTTGCAAATTAGGTGCAACCAAACTTATGAGTCCAAACTTCAAGGTATTTTAAGATTGATTCACTGGAGTGAAAAAAGACAAATAGTTGAAGAAGGACTACTCAAACTCGAGAAAGATTTACGATGAGAAAGTTTTTTTTTTCTCTTTTTTTTTTCTTTTTTTTTTCAAGACTCAATGAAGAAAATTGCGTGACAAAAGTAAAGGTAGATCTTGAGGTTCGAGAGGAAACTCAAGGAATTTTGGTATTTTGGATAAGAAAATGTCTTGTTCAACAGAACCTAGGCTCTGATACCAAATGATATGATTCTCGTTGGTTAAGAAAGGCAAACACGTGATATTGATTGCCACGCGTCCTCAATTCAATGGACAAGCGAACCAAATTATGCCCGATCGTTAGAACAAGATGTTTAGGATGTGTGAAATCCTTTTCCGGATGAATTTTCAAAGGACACAAAAATCACAACGAAAAGAAAACAATCAATCTCAAACGAACCTTCAAAGGAACTCGTCTTTGACAATCCATGCGAAGATCAACCGACAAACGCCACAAAGTTATGGACTTTGATAAGTTTGATTTTTTTGAGGTAAACACCAAATTTGCAAGAAAACAAAAGCCTACCTTATCCCTTTATATTAGGAAACATATCTCCTAGTCATGGAAAGACTCAATCTCCTACCTTATCCCTTTATATTAGGAAACATATCTCCTAGTCATGGAAAGACTCAATCTCCTACCTTATCCCTTTATATTAGGAAACATATCTCCTAGTCATGGAAAGACTCAATCTCCTACCTTATCCCTTTATATTAGGAAACATATCTCCTAGTCATGGAAAGACTCAATCTCCTACCTTATCCCTTTATATTAGGAAACAAATCTCCTAGTCATGGAAAGACTCAATCTCCTACCTTATCTAATAATATTTGAAAATCTTAGCTTAAGGAAAGTAATTTAAAAGCCAAAACAAACCAAATGTCCTATGCATGCAGCGCATGCATGCACTCGTTCTTTTTGTTCATCTTCATTTGTTAGTCTTGGACTTGAATAATATTGACAATATAATCTCTTAATCCTCCAACTAGCTTTTCATGTGCAGGATTCCCATCTTCTTTAAACATTTCTTGGGTGCTCAAGACGAGTCCGTGAAGGGCTTCTTTGAACTTCTTGCTGCGTCCTCTTGTGATTGGTTCCAAGGGCAATGCTAATGGATCCCGTCGTATAGCTGTGATTGCATCATCCTCCCCCTCTTGAGAAGGATTTGTCCTCAAATCTTGATCGTGACCTACATCAAATAAAGAGAGGTCACTAACATTAAAAGTAGCACTCACATTATACTCACCGGGTAGATCCAACTTGTAGGCATTGTCATTGATCCTCTCTATCACTTGGAATGGTCCATCGCCCCTTGGTAAGAGTTTGGAACGCCTCTTCTCTGGGAACCGTTCTTTCCTTAATTGCAGCCACACCCAGTCTCCAGGCTCAAAAGTAACCTTCTTCTTTCCTTTGTTGGCTTGCCTGGTGTATTGCTGAATCTTCTTCTCGATGTTGGCTCTGACCTTCTCATGTAGAGTTCTCACATACTCAGCCTTTTTCTTGCCATCCAATTTCAACCTTTCACTCATAGGGAGAGACAACAAATCCATAGGAGTTAGTGGGTTAAAACCATATACAATCTCAAATGGAGAAAACCCTGTAGTAAAGTGAACACTCCTATTATATGCAAACTCGACAAAAGGTAAACACTCTTCCCAACTCTTTAAATTCTTGCTTATTATGGCACGCAATAGTGTCCCTAAAGTCCTATTAACAACTTCAGTTTGTCCATCCGTCTGAGGGTGACAAGTGGTAGAAAAGAGTAACTTAGTACCAAGCTTGCACCATAGCGTCTTCCAAAAGTAACTCAAAAATCGTGTATCCCTATCAGACACAATGCTCCTAGGCATTCCATGCAGTCTAACAACCTCCCTAAAGAACAAGTCAGCCACATTAGAAGCATCATCCGCTTTATGACATGCAATAAAATGAGCCATTTTGGAGAAACGGTCAACCACCACAAAAATAGCATCCCTTCTCTTCTTAGACCTAGGTAGCCCCAGAACGAAATCCATAGACAGATCAACCCAAGGTTCAGTAGGAATAGGGAGAGGTGTATACAGCCCATGGGGTTGTACCCTAGACTTTGCTTGTCTACATGTTATACACCTTTCACAATGACGTTGGACATCACGTTTCATATGGGGCCAAAAAAAATGTTCATGCAATGCGTTCAAGGTCTTAGCCACACCAAAATGTCCCATTAGGCCACCCCCATGCGCTTCTTTAACAAGAAATTCTCTAATGGAAGACTTAGGGATGCACAATCTATGTTCCCTAAATAAGAACCCCTCATGCAAATAAAATTTTTCATGTGTTCCATGCATGCAACACTCAACCACATTCTTAAAATCATCATAGCATATAACTCTTTTACATGTTCAAATCCCAAGAACTTCGAACCTAGGGTGGAGAATAAAACGTACCTTCGTGATAGTGCATCGGCCACTATGTTTTCCTTACCTTGTTTGTACTTGATCACATATGGAAATGTCTCGATGAATGCCACCCACTTGGCATGCCTCTTGTTAAGCTTTTGCTGCCCTCTAAGGTGCTTGAGAGACTCATGATCCGTGTGAATCACAAACTCCTTAGGCCTAAGGTAGTGCTGCCATGCCTCAAGAGACCTCACCAAGGCGTACAACTCCTTGTCATAAGTTGGGTAGTTCAACGCACCGCCAGTAAGTTTCTCGCTAAAGTAAGCAACGGGCCTTCCTCCTTGCATTAACACTCCCCCAATACCTAATCCTGAAGCATCACATTCAATTTCAAAAGTGTTAGAAAAATAAGTCAATACAAGTACAGGAGCATTAATCAGTTTTTGCTTAATGATTTGAAAGGACTTCTCTTGCTCCGCGACCCAATGGAAAGGATCGTTCTTCTTGATCACCGCTGTCATAGGTGCTGCTAGTGTGCTAAAATCTCTTACAAACCTCCTGTAGAAGCTCGCAAGGCCATGGAAACTCTGAACTTGACCGACAGTAGTAGGCGTTGGCCAATCCCGAATAGCACTCACCTTTTCTTTATCCACTTGTATACCTTCTGATCTCTGTCGTGATACCCTAGCTACTGTTCACCGAACCTTATCTTATCCGATTGTCGACGGTAGACAGCTCCGATTGAAGTGAGGTAGCGTTGGACTCCTCTTGCTGAGACGGTTCGTTTGGATATTGCTTTTGGACGTTTGCTTGAAGCTGGTGAGGTGTGCGAAGACATCTCCCTTCTGTAGTCTGTTAGCTTTCCGTCCTAGCTTGTTGGGGTAAGTGTTCAGTCCCTACCTTGTGGTTGTTTAGAGCTCTCTATTGAGTTAGAGGGGTAGAATAGCGCTGGTCGAGTTCGTAGCTCCCAGCTATTGCTTTTCTATGTTTTGATTATTGAGCAGTGTGAGATCTGCGTTGCTCGGACCCTATTTGTAGTAATTGTTGCACAGAAGACTAGATGCCGTGTATATTTGTTATTTGTTGCATTTTGTTGCACTGCATACACGCATCTGTTCAATTCTGTTATCAGATCTCTTGTAGCCGTTTCTTGCTTACTGAATTGAGCGTGCCAGAGTGCTTGTAGAGTCGCGCGGGTAACTCCCGTCCCTCATCTCCCTACTGGGACAGTTAGCCACCGTGAGCGGAGTGGGTAGCTCCCACATCTCACGTGTTGGGCAACAACAGGTTGAGCGTTGATAATGCACCTGGTACCGTGTGCTGAGACGAGTGGGTAGCTCCCATATACTCACACACATTATGTCACTGCCTTCTGTTCGGATTTCAGTTGTTGAGATGTCCTTGGAATCCTTTGGCTTCCTGTGTTCGGTTGTAGCCTTGATCTCATGCATAGCATTTGCATTTTATCTGTTGCTATCTAACTGTTGTTTTCAGTTGCTCTCCGTACTGGGGTTTGACCCTTGTCCCTCTGGGGCTCGGTTGTTTGTTGCCTGTGTGTGTTTTCATGTTATCATTGTTACTCTGCTGGTCGTGGAGTAGACCCAACTGGAGGTTCCCCAGGAGGTGGTTAGAGTGTCCCAGTTAGCTTATAACATATTATGTATCAGTACTGTTAGCCGGGGGTTATCCTGTGCTTTGTAGTAGTTGTTGTTTGGTACTTGATATATGTTTTAATGCTGTACTGTTGAACTGAGTTATTTTAATTAATAGGATATTTTGAGTTGTTGTATTTTAAATTATATGTTTTAATCTTCAGGCCAAAACGAAAATTTTAAGCCACTTTTGTATGCTTCCGCTATTGTTTTGCGTGGTTAAACTCTGTGTTTGTGCACGAGGCCTGAAAATTATGCATACACACATGTCATGTTGTTCTGATCATTCTTTGCGAGCCTTGTTGATAGCCTGCTATGAGAACCTCTGATCTGATGTTGTCTGCTTTGAGCTGATCCTTGTTGACACGGTGCGTGTGATTGAGCGCCTGGGTAGCTCCCATTCTCTCACATGCGTTGTGGCGTTTTGTTATAGCTTGTGCTGATATTTCATGTGATTGAGCGCATGGGCAGCTCCCGTTTCTCTCACATTAGTTGCGGCCATCCCTGTAATCTGTTTTTGGTTGGTACCATGTGTGATCGAGCGCCTGGTAACTCCCATTTCTCACGCATTCGGTGACCACTCTCAGTTCTGGTATTCAGCTGTGTGCAGCCCTTTGGATCCTTTGAGCTCCCTGTTTTCATGCATAGCATCGCATTTATATCTTGTTCTATCTATTTGCTATTTTATGTTGCTCTCCGTACTGAGACTTGATCCCATGTCCCTCTGGGGCTGGATTGTTTTGTTTGCATGTGTGTTGTTCATGTTATCCAGGTTTCTCAGCTGGTCGTGGAGATGGCTCAGCTGGTGGTGCTCCAGGAGGTGGATAGAGTCCCAGTTATGTATATTAGGCAATAGAGCAGTCTTCGGGGAATACCCCAGAAGGATGTAATGTTTTATTGTTGATTTGAGATGTACCCTGTTAGGGAGTCATATTATGCTTGTATTTGTTATTGTATCTGCTGTTTTTGGTTTTCGGTTGTTGTAAAACCAATATTTTGAATATCGTTGTATTTTAAAGTATATTTCAAAGTCAGGACAAAGCGAAAAAATTTTAGCCACTTTTAAATACTTCCGCGATTGTATTTTGCGTCGTTAATCTATGTGTTGTGCACCGGGCCTGAGAACGACGGTAACATCAACGAACAAAATGAATCATGTGAAATCTTAATAATTACAATTTCAATGTACTTTATAGATAATCCAAAAGAAGAATATAATTCATCAAAAATCATTTTAACAAAACTTCGTTGTCCTACCCTTACAGATTATAGATGGTACAAAGATATTTTCCTTACTCATGTTCTAAGAAGGGAAGACTGTAATGTGAGACCTGAAAATCTAATAAAGATTAATTGTTGGAATAATCGGTTTTCGAGGATTTCTGGTGGTTCGGATTTCAATTTGAAAGTTTGGTTTGCATTTTCGGGTCAGATTTCACATTTAGAACAATTCTGGAAGTTTTCGTGTTTTTTTGAGTTTTTGGAGGTGAAATCTGTTTCGGGTGATATCTGAACAGATTCGTGAGGGATCTGTCCGGAAAGTGGTGAAATCTGGTCGCTGGTGTTGTTTTCGTTCGCAGTGTGTTTTGGTAGCACGAGGTAAAGAAACGCCGTCGTTCCGTGAAGTCTGGATGGCTCGCGAGAGAGAGAGAGATCTGATGTGTTATCGTATAAAGTCTGTCGCAGCGTGTTTTGTATAAGGGTTGATACGACGCCATTCGATTTAGTTGGTGTGACGCCGTTTTGAGTTTAATGCGTGCGTGAGGGATCTGTTCGCGTGGGTAGAGATCTGTTGCAAGAGGTTAGCGTTTAGTGTTCGTTCGACCAAATGTCTCCAGCGTTTAGCTTAGCGTGTTTCCATATTTCTCTAACGCGGGGATTGGTCGCTGTTTAGCGTTCTGTTCAGATATCTCCCGCGTTTAATGTGAGCGACCAGACTTCTCCAGTGTGTTGTGCGATCAGCGATCAGCGTGTAGTGCTTCAGACTTCTCCAACGTTTGGTTTTGCCTTCAGACTTCTCCTGCGTGTGTTGCACGACGTCGGTTTGGAGTTTTGTCGTTGTTTAGCGCTAAGCGTGGTAAGATCTGCTTCTGTCGGTGTATTGTTTTTAGCAGATCTCTCACGTGTATGTATTAGAAGCGTTGGCTTCGTTTTATTTCACCAGATCCCACACTTAGCGAAATTCTCCCCGATTCCATTCTCTGTTTCTCGAACCCTAGAGCACTGTTCAGCCGTGAGTTCTCCAGCGAATTCCCGTCGCTTCCGGCCACCATTTTTCACGTTCGAGGTAGCGTTGGACTCCTCCCGGGAAACTCTTTCGATTGATATCTCTTTTGGAGGTTGTTTTTGGTTGGAGCGAGATTGCAAAGCTGCATTAGTAATTCATTCGACCGTGCGTTTACTGTGTTCAGGTAATTCTTTGAGCTAGGTGATAAAGATCTTGCCTTCAGCTTTGTGTTGAGCTTCCTGTTAAGATGTATTAGGGTGTTAGTTGCTGGTGGAGTGTATAACTCTCATCCGTGAGTTTCTGTGGTTGGCCGTGACTTCCAGTAGTTTCTAAAATCTGTGCGCCGTGTGTATTAGCAGGTTTCAACCAGTTCTCTCGGGCCTTGCTTGTGGTAATCGTTGCACAGAATCAAGGTACAGATTTAGTGTAGAGTTGCTGTTTGCGTCTCCGTGTGTTCGGTGTTGAGCAGCCGTCGCATTCGTGCATTTTTTCACGCCAATTCAGATCTCTGTTCGCTTATGTTAGATGCTAGATTGCGTTCTGTCATTGCATTTATGCATTTTCATGTGCATTTCAGACCTCTCGGGTTTGCGTGACGTTCTGTTAGCATTCCTGAGGACTGGTGCGTATTGTGTAGCAGGTTCGTGCGTCCTTGTGTTTCCTCTCGATAGTTCTCCAGGTTTGGGTGAACTTCAGGCTACTGGTCGTAGGTTGCGAGGTTTAGAAATTCAGTTATTGAACTGATTTGCTAGGTGCCTTAACAGGTTCGAGCTTCCGGGAAGATTTGTGGAGTTTTGCAGGGAGCCCGTGAGAAATATTGTTTGAGCAGGCTGTTGGTACCCTGCCTTGGTGGAATCTATTTGAGGTATTTTGCTGCGTAGAAGTACGAATTGAGCTTGTAATTCAGCTTCGAGATAGCATGGGAATGTGTTATGTGCGTATTGTACAGCTGCGTCTGGTATTGGTGTTTGAGGCGTAGTTGTGTGTATTCTATAATGTTTATTGGCTGAATTGTCGTGCTTATTGCTTGCTGTAGCTTGAGCTGGTTGTATTCCTGCATGGTTATATTCTTGTTGTGTGGCCATATATGCGTATTACAGTATTTTGTTGCATGTAGTTATTGGCATTGCAAGCATCCATTTCATGTTGAGCATTGTAATGCATCTGCATAGCATATCGGGCCCTTGATTTCTTGGACAGCCATGCTATATATATATACGTTGCTCTGTTGGAGCTCTTCTCTCGTGGTGCGGTGCGGTGCGGTGCGGTGTTGCATAACCACGATTGAGTGCATCTGGAGGGTGCGGTGAGCCGTTCTCATAGCCCTCAGTTGCAGTGACCTGGATAGAGGTTGGCGGGTGTTTGTGTTACACTAGCAATTCCGTGCGACCCGGCGGGTGGCGCCCGCGTGTGTGTTGACGATGAGCCACTCTATTTTCCACGGGGTGCGATCGGGTAGCCTCCGAAGCCCGATGATGTGTCACATTTGCTATTGTATCGTTCGTTTGGCCTTTCGGTTGTTACTGATGTTCTTTGTATCGCTCATGCATTTTCACGACATGATACATTGTATGCTGTATCTGATTGTTGTATTATGTTCCTCTGGGGCTGGTTGTTTTGTTTGTCTCTTGTTGTTCAGGTCTCACAGGTTTTTCCGCTGGTTTTGGTGTTGATCCAGCTGGAGGTGCCCCAGGTGGTGTGTAGAGTGTCCCAGCTAGCGTATAGAATATATGTATCGGTTCTATTAGCCGGGGAGTGTCCTGTGCTTTGTGTTTTCTGTTGTTGTATTAGCTGGTTGCTACTTGTTAAATGCTATACTGTCGTATTATGACTGTTAGCCTTGCATGATTTTATTAAACTGGGATATTTTAATGTATTGTGGTATTTTAAAATTATGTTTTCTTCGTCAGGCCAAAAGCGAAAAAAAATTTAGCCACTTTTTAAAGTGCTTCCACTATGTTTTACGTGATTTAGCTCTATGTTGTGCACGAGGCCTGACATTTTTGGTATCAGAGCTTTAACTGGGATAAGCTCGACTTCTTTGATCACATGTGAGTCTAGGCACAGTAGTGGTTCTTTGGTTTGTGCTTGACTACTTGAATTACTTGCTTGTATGCTTACCTTTGAGTGTTGTAGAGATGCCTCCTAGGAGAAGAGGTAGAGCTAGTAGGCAAGCGGTGGTTGATTCGAGGACTCCGGTTAGTGCTGATAGAGAGGATGCCTCTCAACCGAGTGTTCCTTTGGAATATAGTGAGAGTCAGTCTTCAGCCTTTCGCTCTCTTGCTAGTGTTGTCAACAGAGCGGTTGACTTGATGGAAAGCCTTGTAGTTGGACAGACTCGAGTTGTAATGCTCGAAATTATTACATCGAAATTTAGTGATTTGAAGTTCCAAATGATTGATTTTTGATGAAGTTGAATTTATGAGCTCGGATTTCTTCTGGAAGTGGTGTGTGATTCAGGAATTTTGCAAGTAATCGGGAACCAGACGAAGCAAAGAATTTGATAAAATCGTTCAGCAGCAGGTTACTGTAGCAAAGTCAACAAAAGTCAACAGTACTGCAGCTACCTGCTGGTATTTGTGTCGTTGGGAAAGGATTGCTGCTGGTAGTAGACGCGCAAATACAAGATTCAATAAGGAAGCGCCACGTGTAGGTTATTGTTATGCACGTGGGAACCAGCAGCGAGAGCTCCTTACGCACCTGCTGGTTTACGCACCTGCTGGTTTGTTAGTGTGTTGACTGGTTTGATGACGTGGGTGCAACGCTGTCGTGTTAATAATGAACGCAGATCAGTCGATGCAAGTATGTGAAACTTGGTTGCAGCAGAGGGAGCAATGCGACATCGTTTTAACTAATGAAATAGGAACCTCGATACGATGTCGTTTTGAATAAAGTAGCGAAGTCAGTCGTTGGATTATTAGAGCGAACCAGCTGTTGGTTTTCGAAGCAGCAACCAGATGAGAGATTAGGAACCAGTCGATAGTTTGTTGTATCTACTGATTTACCCAGTTCGAGAATAACACGACGTCATGACACAGGAACCACGATACGACATCATTTGAATTAGTAGCGAGCCCAGTCGATGAAATATTTTAGTGTGACCAGCTGGTGAGTGCTTTCAGTAGAGATCGGGAATCAGCTGTTGGGCTATTACGTCGTCGTCTGGGTTAATTGATACAGCGTCGTTTTGATATTGAAATACAGCGACTGATTGTTATGTGTAGCTATGACAGCTGATTGAGAAAGCTGGTTATGTTGCGACTGGTTGGTTGTGAAAGCAGGTTCTGTTGCGACTGAATATTACACCAACGGAATATAGCTACGGCTTCTAGTCGTGAGACTTAGTAGCATCAGTCGCGAGAATTTCT
>KQ999080.1:253447-288431 GCA_001598015.1 Dorcoceras hygrometricum
GGCTCTCGATCATCCCAATCATGCAGATAATCTAATTAACATGCATAAATTAAATAATCTAATTATTTATCGCAAAATCATATTTTAATTATAAAATCGTATTTTATAATAAAATCGTATTTTGTCGATAAAATCAAATTTTAATCAACAAAATATATTTTTAATTATAAAATCATATTTTATAATTAAAAATCGCATTTTGCTATTTTTAATTGCATCATATTGGGCTTAAAACAATTTTAGGCCCAAAAATCTCAAAATTTCAAAATCGACCAAAATCGGCCCGATATCGAATAACGGCCCGAAAACTTCACGGGCTGCCCGGGACAGGCCCGAACATAACCTAGAAGAAAAATTCAGCCGTCGCAAGGACGCCGGAGATTCGCCGGACGGCGGCTGCACGGCGGCGGCCGCCGCCACCACACAACATGCGACGCTCGGCCGCATGCTTGGCCGCGACGTGCGCGGCGGCGTGGCGCACGATGCGCCCAGCCCAACGCGCAACAAATTGCACTGTACATCGTGCGGCGCTAGGCCGCACGTCCCCGCCCATCGGCCGCCCAGTGAGCAACATTTTTCGCGGCCAGCGGCAGCGGCCACTCTCGGCCATTGCGCAACAATTGCGCAGGCCGGTGCGCTGATATGCGCGCGCCATTGCGGGGCCAGCGCGCATGCGCCGCACGCGCATATGCGTGCGGTGGAGGGGAGGGGCCGCCGCACACGGCGGCGGCCGGAGGCCATGCTTCAATTTTTTTGTTCGATCTGCAATTTCAAGATTAGATACAATTATGGCAACAATTGTATTGAAGGATCCGAGCCAAAGCTCTGATACCACTGTTGGGGTGCCGTGACGGATCCGGATCCCGTCTCCCGACGAGGCAGCAGAAGAATAAAATTAGGCCGGGAAACGTTCAATATAATTTAAAAACTACTGCAAACTATGAACCATTCATAGGGTGATTAGTAGATTACCTTGCTGGCGACTTGCGCCTGGCTCCAACCGGAATTACAAGAAGACCGGCTCTTCACGGTAGGCGGCTGTAGATTCGTCAATTAGGTCCATTACCGGAAGGGAGACTCCTTCGTCAGCCTGCACTAGAAGGCCTGACGAGATCAGCGCGGACGGATTCTCCTCGAAAAACTGATCGGAGCAAGTTCGATCAATTAGCGACGACGGCGGTGGAGGCCGGCGGCGGCGGCGGCTTTTGGGAGAGGAAGGGGGCGGCGCACTTAGGAGCTCTAGGGTTAGGGTTGTTGTGTTACAATTATGAATTCAGCCCTAATCACATATTAGTATATATTAAATATACTTGGGCTTGAACCGGCCCATTGGACTTGGGTCAGGCCCAAGTCCATATATGAACATTCGGTTCGTTTAATTCATTGCTGTTTCATCACAACTCCGATCGACGATCAGATCGGACCGATCGACTCAGTTTCCAAAACTGAACGTTATGATGTGAAAAACCATTTTTCAGAACCCCGGTGCAAAATAACCGTTTTGCCCTCAACAGCGGAAATCACGATTTGACCCCTGTTGACTTTTAGGAAGTCGTACTTCCAAAATCCTCCTCCTATGCTCAACACATTGAGCTCAGTATCCGTGCGGGAATCTCGAATCCAGTACTTGTGTGACCCTCAATGGTTCAGGGATACAGCTAGTCGTGGGCCCACAACCATTGTGGCTCCGGAATCACAATTCCGGACCTGCCCATCGGATCATGGTAAGAGCGTCTAGCAACATCGCCCCATGATCCCCTAGGTATCACTGATAGTTCCTACAAGAACCAGTTGGTCGTGGTTAGCGTACAGTACGGTCCTTTCAATCCATATATCCCGATCAGATCAACGACCATTGGTAAATCGAGAGTCGCTAAAGATCCGATAGCTATGCATACATCTTGGAGATCGAATAGTGACATCGCGAGTGTAACTAGGTAAACCCATTTACCTAAAACACTTCTAGTACTCTGGCCAGATATTTATACACTATTATCCCCTCATATAGCATAGGATATCCACGCATGTCTGCGAGCGGTGAATACCTCGACAACGATGCATCGACTCCTACATGCATCGAAGCCTCACCCAACCCCGCCGCCTAATGACCCCAAGTGAGTCGGCAAACGGGTCAAAGTGAGACGCCTATCATGTAGAGTCTCAATGACGTTTCGAGTCGTGAGGACTAATCAGTACAACCAAGACCTCGAACTTATCCACTCGACAAATGGTAACCACTTGGAAAGTCCGAACGAGGGTAGTTCGATAGATCACCAGGTCACTATCTATCTGCATGCTCAGAACATCACAATGTTCCCTACCAATGAAACGTGGTACTTTGCATCGCAGATACTAGTCTCGAGCTCGGGCGGCCTTATCCTCATTTTGACTGCCCAATCGACTAGGAACTAATTCAGAATACACAGTGACTATTAGATGTGTTTCATGATAACCGTCATACCCACTATCACATCTAACATACACTATAGTGCATTCTAGGTCTTTACTCAACGCAATTGTTAATCATCATACAACACAATGAAAGTAAAGAACGCCATAAATAAATGCAAATATCATATATAAAGATTGTCATATACAAGAGTCTATAAACCCACACGCCACAAGTTGGCTAGTTGGGCATCTACTCTAACAGCATATTGTTGTGATATCTATGTTGTTCTCGTTCTGTGTTGCTTATCCTGTTGAGTGTATTTGTAGATGCCGCCTAGACGTCATGGTAGAGGTAGGGGCAGTTTGAGGAATCGGCAGGATATAACGAGGATCGGCGTAGTGCTCCTAGTCGTACTCGTAGTATACATGATGAGGAGGAGGAATTTGGTGACTTGCCTACCCCTGTAGAGCGGATGGACATTGTGATAGCGAGGTTTCAGAGGATGAACCCTCAGGTCTTCAATGGCGACGAGTCGAGCGAGGACGCAGATTCGTGGCTTCGGAACATCACTGGTCTATTCGATCGTGTCCAGTATGACAATGAGCTTCGGTTGAGTTTGGTGACCCTCCAGTTTAGGAAGGGTGCAGAGCGCTGGTGGCGAGGTGCTTCTAGTACTTTGCTGGAGACCGGCGTTGGGATTACTTGGGACAGTTTTTGCGAGACTTTTAGGCAGGAGTTTGTTCCTGAGTCTTATGTGAACGCCCGTGAGCGGGACTTTGATCATCTGGAGCAGTGCTCAATGTCTGTTCGGGAGTATGCTAGGATGTTTTCTTCTTTGTTGGCGTACGTTCCCCATGTTTCTGGCCGGGAGAGGGACAAGAGGACCAGATTCTTAGAGGGTTTGAACGAGGAACTGTATCAGATGGTGCTGACAAGCAAACCCAAGACTTATGCTGAAGCAGTTGATAATGCTGTCGATATTGAGGAGGGTTTGAGGAGTCGTCGTGCTCGTAGGCAGCAGGTAGCGCAGGGTGGTCATCCTGCTGGTCAGGGAGCGCAGTCTTTGCAGTCCTCCTAGTCAGCCCATCAGCCCCAGCAGCAGCAGCAGTCGCAAGTGGCACAGCAGTTTGGCCGTCAGAGGTTTCGACCCCGCGATCAACAGTTCAAGAAGAAGTCTGGTTCAGGCTCTTCTAATTCAGGTAGCTCGAGTAGCAGTGGTCTCGGGCTGGTGGTGGCAAGCATCCTTCTACCCAGTGTGTCGGTGTGCAGGGCTCCTGCAATCTTTGTGGTCAGTATAGGCATTTTGCTAGGGTGTGTCCATCTGTGGGATCGCAGCAGGCCGCAGCCCAGCCTCAGGGTCGTGGAGGACAGTCTAGGGGTCGTCCCCCTCAGTTTCAGTCGCCCAGGATTGGTGAGACTCAGTTCAGGCCATTCCAGCAGCCTGGTCCATCACGATTCAGACAGTCGTCTCAGCCGTTCTATTCTGGACCTCAGCATGCTCAGGCCAACGTCATTACTAGGGAGCAGGCCGAGGAGACACCGAGCAGGGTGATCGCAGGTACTTGTCTTGTTTTCGATTTTCCTGCGCGTGTGTTGTTTGACACCGGTGCATCGCATTCTTTCATTTTTGATTCGTTTGTTATTGAGCATGGTCTGTGTACCATCCCTTTGCACGATGCTGTTTCTGTTTCTACCCCTGGCGGTGTGAGCCTATTTTCCCAGGAGGTTTTGTTAGATGGCGTGTTTCGATTTTCCTGCGCGTGTGTTGTTTGACACCGGTGCATCGCATTCTTTCATTTTTGATTCGTTTGTTATTGAGCATGGTCTGTGTACCATCCCTTTGCACGATGCTGTTTCTGTTTCTACCCCTGGCGGTGTGAGCCTATTTTCCCAGGAGGTTTTGTTAGATGGCGTGTTGCGGTTTGGTGAGCATGTGTTGTTGGCAAATTTGATCCATCTGATGTTGTGGGATTTTGATTGTATTGTTTGGATGGACGTGTTGTCCAATTATAGGGCCTCCGTGGATTGCTTCCATGGGATTGTTCGTTTTAGGCCTTTGTCTGGCGAGAAGTGGGACTTCTACGGCCAGGATTCTCGATCAAAGATCACGTTAGTCTCGGCGATGGAGATGTTCAGTCTGTTGTCCTTAGGGAATGCTGGCTTCATGATCTACGCTTTGGATGCGTCTTCTTCTTCTCGTGTGCAGCTCAGTGACGTTCCCGTGGTGCGACATTTTCCCGATGTGTTTCCGAAGGAGATTCCTGGTTTTCCTCCGAGGCGAGAGATTGACTTCCGCATTGAGCTGGTGCCTGGCACAGCTCCGATTTCTCATGCCCTGTATCGTTTGGCGCCTACGGAGTTGAGAGAACTCAATGTGCAGTTGGACGATTTGCTGGAGAAAGGTTTCATCCGACCTAGCATGTCACCGTGGGGAGCTCCCATTTTGTTTGTGAATAAGAAGGATTGCTCAATGCGAATGTGCATTGATTTCCGCCAGTTGAATAAAGCGACTACTAAGAACAAGTACCCTTTACCCAGGATCGATGATCTGTTTGATCAGCTTCAAGGTTCTGCGGTGTATTCGAAGATTGACTTGCGTTCAGGGTACCATCAGCTGAGGGTAAGAGATCAGGATGACGCAAAGACTGCTTTTCATACGAGGTACGGACACTTTGAGTTCTTAGTTATGCCATTTGGGTTGACCAACGCGCCTGCAGTCTTTATGGATCTGATGAACCCGATTTTCAGAGAGTTCATAGATCAGTTCGTGATAGTGTTTATTGACGACATCTTGGTATATTCTAAGACTCCTTGGAGCATAAGGAGCACCTGAGAATTGTCCTTCAGACGTTGCGAGACCAGCAGCTGTATGCTAAATTCTCCAAGTGTGAGTTTTGGCTGGATCGCGTCGTTTTCTTGGGTCATGTTATTTCAGCCGAGGGGATTTCGGTGGATCCCAGTAAGGTTGACGCTGTTTTGAACTGGGAGCGTCCCAGGAATGTATCCGAGATTCGCAGTTTCTTGGGTCTGGCTGGCTTCTACCGTCGTTTCATCGAAGGATTTTCTAGCATAGCAAAGCCGATGACTCAACTGACTCAGAAGGATAAGCGGTTTTTGTGGACTGAGCAATGTGAGAATGCGTTTCAATTGCTCAAGGAGAAACTGACTACTGCACCTGTGTTAGCTCTGCCGTCTGGATCAAGTGGTTTCGTTGTTTGTTCTGATGATTCGCTTAATGGATTGGGCAGTGTGAAGACCTGGGAAAAAAAATCGGGTCAAACAGATTTCTCCTGGTCAAAGCAGACCTCTCGCGGTCAACCCAGAATTGTGGGAGAGATCTGAACTCGAGAGGCGCGCAGGCGTCCACAGCGTGTTTTTAGCAAAACGACAGCGTTTAGACCAAGTGGAAACGATGCCGTGTAGAAGTAGCGTTGTTGAGAGATCTGTTTTGGCGCGCGGGCGAAGAGAGATCTGTTGCGTGGGCACGCGGGCGTCGTAGAACTTACGCATGCGAAAACAGATCTCTCCCGTAATTTAGAGGTCTGATGCACGAGCGAGAGATCTGATAGGCGTGGCGCGGGAAGGATGCGACGCCGTATCGATGGGATCCGATGTCTTGGTAGATGTCAACGTGAGTCAACTCTATCTTCAGATTTCTCTAGCAATTACCCCGAAACGCGCAGATTTCTCCACGTAAATTCAGACTTCACAAGATACAGATTTCACAATGCAGAGTTGAGATTCTCGACGTAGAAATCAGATTTCACGATGAAAAATTCAGACTTCACCACAAAAACTAAGGTTTATGACTCGCGAGTTTCCAGCAGTGTTACAAGTCAGATTTCATGGTTTTAACCGACGAATTTAAGAGTTAATGGCCATTTAAAACCTCTTAATTAAAGGGATTTAAATTGTGCATTCGTAACAGCCATTTTATGGCCATAAAGGCAGATAATTAAAGCCTTAAATGACAGGCCTTTGATTACCCTCACTTCCACGCCTATAAATACTCGATTGTGATTGCAGAAATCACACACCATTCGAAAATCCCTCAGTAAGAAAAGCAGCAAACTCACGTTGAAATCCTGTAGGAAATCTGTCAGATTTCACCCTACGCAAATTACGATCCAGCGTGTGCGAGACTTAGAAAAATTTCGTGCAATCGACTTACTGCCAAACTTCGTTCGAACAGCAGGGTTCGTGATACCAGATTTCACACCAGATTTCACCCGAAAATTCTGATTCCGGTAAGTGGGCTTTTGCTATTATTTCGTTTGTTATATTATATGTATTATTCATTTCAAAAATTCAGTTTTGAACCTACTGTTCGAGCACCTTTTTGTTCAGATTTCTGTTTCGTTTCAAGCTCCGTTTGCACTGATTTTTGCTATCGTAATATGGGTCTACGGAATATTCCGCACTCTGGGTTACTTGGTGTAACCACATGGCCTCGACCCCTTAGAGGAGTAAAAATTAGGGACTGATCAGTAAACCATAGATACGAAGTAATCATCAGTGTTATCTGTTATGTTATGCTCTGCTCTGTTATGCTCTGCTCTATCTGATTACATTCTGCTCATAATTCAGTCATATATATATATGTATAATTGTTATGCTCGAATGATATCCCCCACTTGCTGAGTGTTTCCCCAAACACTCACCCCTTACTTCTCCACCCAGATAAGAATGAAGAGCATGTAGAAGAAGAAGAACAAGAACAGTTCTGGGGCTGGTGAAGATTCAGCTTTGTTGATGTAATTTAATTATTTTCGCTTCCGCAAATTTCTCTGATTTTCCGATGTAGAAACGATTCTATTTTTGGATATATAATAGACTGGTTTGAGCTATGCTATGATGGCTTAATGTTTTACAATTTTATAATTGTAATATTGCCGATGTCATGAGTCTCGGTTTCGGGGTGTGACATTTTAGTGGTATCAGAGCTCACCAGGTTCATAATCCAGCTGGGAAACCAAATCTGAAATTTTCAAGGTTCAGGACGAATTTCAGATTTTGGCGAAAGACCAGTGCTGCCCTCCGAAAACACGTTTTGCCATTTTTTTGAAAATACAATAATTTTTTGTACAGGACTCCGATTTCAGTTCCGTAAACTGTTCTGAAATCCCTATAGTTAGTATTTTTTGTTTATGGATTAACCTCACAACTTTCTATTTTTGGAAATACCTTCGACTTTAGGAATGGCCCCCTCTGCTCCCCGTACTCGTGCTGCGGCTGCCCTCCGTATGAAACAGATTGCCCTCGATAACCAAGGCCGCACGATTAGGCGCCTTAGAGCCCAATTAGCCACTGAGAGACGAGGATTGGCCACCACGAAGAAAGAACTTGAAGATACCCAAGTAGCCTTAGAAGCCTCACACAAGGTCATTGCCGGACTGACTGAGATAGGCCTTAGCATGTCCATACCTTCGACTTTAGGAACTGGCCCCCTCTGCTCCCCGTACTCGTGCTGCGGCTGCCCTCCGTATGAAACAGATTGCCCTCGATAACCAAGGCCGCACGATTAGGCGCCTTAGAGCCCAATTAGCCACTGAGAGACGAGGATTGGCCACCACGAAGAAAGAACTTGAAGATACCCAAGTAGCCTTAGAAGCCTCACACAAGGTCATTGCCGGACTGACTGAGATAGGCCTTAGCATGTCCAAGAAGATTGAAAAGATGAAAGTTAAGAAACAACAAGCTAAAGCAAACCATGTGGAGTGCCATCAGAAATTTCAGGCTCGTATCCAAGAAGTCGAAGAATCGATGCAAGCACAACACTTGATCATCGAGGCCCTGGTAGAGGAGAAGGATAGCCTACTCCAAACAATCCAAGGTCTCCAAGAAGCTAACGATGCGCCTGCTCCATTCGATGACGAATGGGAGGAAGAACCGGAAGAGGGAGATTGAGGATATCCCTTTGGGCGAGGGAGAGATAGATGATGAATAGGAAATATTTTAGCTTTGTATTCAATTCATCCTTCTATTCAAATAAATTTCTTAGCCCTTCAAGATATCTTATTCTCGACCTTTCACATTTATACACCTTCATTCTTAGTAAAGCTTTCCTATGGCAGAATATGGCTGGAGACCGTAGAAGTGATAGAAACAATGGAGGTGAAGGACCCTCCAATTCCAATTCGGGAGGTGGTCTTAGTAGAGAAGACCTGATGGCAATTGCTACCATAGTTGCCACGACTCTGCAAGGGTTGGTTAACTCCAACAACAACAACCAAGCTCCTCCTCCTCCCCCTCCACCTCGTGGGACGAAGTTCTACTACGAGTCCCTCCGCAAGAATAAAGCCCCCACCTTCGATGGGAGCCACGACCCCGAAGTTGCTCAGACCTGGATGAAGAACATCGAGACGCAGCTTCGACTACTGGAGGTCCAGACGCAGTCAAAGTGGATGTGGTAACACCACTCCTCGACAGTAAAGCTGGGAAATGGTGGGAAGCAGTCGAGCCCACCATGACTGCCAATGGACAAGTTATTACATGGCAGAGGTTTCGAGAAGCATTCTTGAAACAATACTTTCCCATGGAAGTCAGAATGCAACGGCTCAGCGAGTTTGAAACCTTCACTCAGACTGCAGATATGTCGGTAGTAGAGTATACCTCCAAGTTCAATTCATTGGGCACCTATGTCCCAACGATCATGGCGGATAATACTCTGAAGATGCACCGATACAAGAAGGGTCTGAATAGCCGTATCCAGTCAGTCCTTGCAGTCTACCAAGCCACGAGTCTTGAAGACTTAATGGGAGCTGCAATCTGAGCAGAGACTGACATAAAGAGTCGGGAAGCTGACAACAAGAACAAACGCCCCCTCAATGCTCAGGCTTCACACGGTGGGCCTAAGAACAAGCGGCCAAACTTCAACAACCGCGGCTCAGCTCCTACCCCGAATAACCAAACGTTGCCCACTTGCTCCTCCTGCGGCCAACGTCATAGTGGAGACTTTCGCAGGCAGAGCGGTGCATGCTTCAAGTGTGGAAAGTTGGGCCACTGAATTGCGGATTGTCCGGAGAACCAAGGTCCAAAGGCTGGATCAAGCAATACGACTCCGAACAAGCCAAAGCCCCGAGAGGACAAGCCCAATGCTCGTGTGTTTTCATTGACACAAGAAGAAGCTGAAGACGCCAACGACGTGGTGGCAGGTACCATTTCTATCAACAAGCTGCCTGCTTATGTGTTGTTTGATTGTGGTGCTACGCATTCGTTCGTGTATAGGAGATTTGCTAAGAAGTTAGGGTTAGAGCCTGAAATTCTATATGAACCCTATAAAGTAGCAACTCCTACCAACATTACCATCGAGACACATAAAATCCATCGAAACTATGAGTTATCGATAAGCGACCATCCATTCTTTGCGAACCTGATACAACTCAACATGGTCGAGTTCGATGCCATTTTAGGACTGGATTGGCTATCTAAGCACCATGCATTAGTAGATTGCCGAGGTAAGAGCGTGAAACTCCAAACCCTCGATCAAGAAGAGTTGATATATCATGGTAAGAACAAGGAGCGAAAATTCCTACTTTCTGCGGCCCAGGAATGGACAGCCATGAAGTCAGGAGCAGAAGTTTTCTTGGCAATGATCCAGGAAGTAAAAGAAGGAGATGAACTCAATATAGAAGACATCCAGTGGTGCAGGAGTTCATAGATGTATTTCCAAATGACTTACCTGGAAAAGTGCCTGATCGAGAAGTCGAGTTCGAGATCAACCTAGTGCCAGGGTCGGCCCCAATATCCAAGGCATCCTATCGAATGGCACCTGCTGAACTCAAGGAGATCAATGACCAACTACAAGAACTGCTAGACAAAAAGTAGATCCGACCCAATGTGTCACCTTGGGGAGCTCCAGTCTTGTTCGTCAAGAAAAAGGATGGAACCATGAGATTGTGTATCGACTACAGAGAGTTGAACAAGATCACAATCAAGAACAAGTATCCTCTTCCAAGAATTGATGACCTCTTTGATCAACTCAAAGGAGCTACAACTTTCTCCAAGTTGGATTTAAGGTCAGGTTATCACCAGCTGAAGATCAAGGCTTAGGATGTTCCGAAAACTGCATTTAGGACAAGATATGGTCATTATGAATTCACAGTGATGCCATTTGGTCTAACCAATGCACCAGCGGCCTTCATGGACCTCATGAACCGTGTGTTCAGACCATTCCTCGACAAATTTGTGGTGGTTTTCATAGATGATATACTTGTATATTCATCAAGCGAAGAAGACCACAAGGAACATCTCCGAATTACTCTCCAAACTCTACGAGAGAAACAAATGTACGCCAAATTCAATAAGTGCGAATTCTGGCTGAAGAGTGTGGCATTCTTAGGCCATATCATCTTCGAAGCAGGCGTATCAGTGGATCCAAAGAAGGTAGAAGCCATCATGGACTGGCCTGCACCTAACACGGTGACAGAAGTTAGAAGCTTCTTGGGATTGGCCGGCTATTATCGAAAGTTCGTAGAAGGCTTTTCTTCAATAGCTTTACCACTCACTAGACTCACCCAGAAGAACTCCAAGTTCAGTTGGAACGAAGAATGTGAGACAAGCTTCGAGACTCTGAAGACGAAGCTTGCATCTGCCCCTGTTCTAACGCTACCCGTAGGGGACAAAGGCTTTACCATCTACAGCGATGCATCGAAAGAAGAACTAGGGTGTGTGCTCATGCAAGATGGCAGAGTAATTGCATATGCATTAATACAACTGAAGACGCATGAACGCAACTATCCAACCCACGATCTAGAGCTAGCAGCGGTGGTTTTTGCCCTAAAGATTTGGCGACACTATCTTTATGGTGCAAAATGCGAAGTATTCACCGACCATCAAAGTCTCAAGTACATATTCACTCATAAGGAATTAAATTTGAGACAAAGGAGATGGCTTGAGCTGTTAAAGGACTACGACTTAACGATCAACTACCACCCAGGAAAGGCAAATAAGGTGGCCGATGCGCTAAGTCGGAAGAATATGAACAAGGCAATACTATCTTCAGTCTCAGCCCAACCATGCCTTAAAGAATTGGTCAAGCTAAAGCAAGATCAAGACCCCAACTTGATGAGGCTGAAAGAACAGACCAAGGAAGTAAGAGTGATCGATTTTTGAACGGACCAAGATGGAACCCTTTGGATGAACGGACGACTATGTGTACCCGACGTCGATCACCTCCGTCAGGAAGTGATGTCTGAAGCACATAAATCCAAATTCTCAATCCACTCGGGAAGTACAAATATGTACAGAGATTTGAAACAACACTTCTGGTGGAATGGGATGAAAAGAGATGTGGCTGATTTTGTTGCTAGATGCCACGTATGCCAACAAGTCAAGGCAGAACATCAAAGACCCGGAGGATTTTACAACCGCTGGAAATCCCGTAGTGGAAGTGGGAACATATCCATGGACTTTGTAGTAGGTCTGCCAAAGACAAGATTAGGCCATGATGGAATATGGGTAATCGTGGATAGGTTAACAAAATCCGTGCACTTTCTGCCGGTCAGAATGAACTACGGCTTGGATAAACTAGCTTCGTTGTACATGGACAACATCGTCAGACTGCATGGAGTTCCGACCAGCATTCTATCAGATAGGGATCCAAGATTCGTATCTCGTTTCTGAAAGAGCTTCCAAGAAGCCATGGAAAGTAAGGTTACCCTCAGTACGGCGTATCATCCGCAAACAGATGGCCAAACTGAGAGAACCATCCAGACCCTAGAAGACATGCTGAGGACTTGCACATTAGACTTCGGTAGTAATTGGAGCGAACATCTACCCCTGATAGAGTTCGCATACAACAATTGCTACCACAGTAGTATCGGAATGGCACCATTTGAAGCCTTTATGGACGAAAATGCCGATCGTCGCTATATTGGGATGAAGTCGGAGAGAAGGCTATCACAGGACCTGAACTCGTCCAAAAGACAGTGAAAAAGGTAGCCATGATCAAGGAGAGACTGAAGGCAGCCCAGAATCGACAGAAGAGTTGGGCAGATTTAAAGAGAAGACCCTTGGCCTTCGAGGTAGGTGAAAAAGTGTACCTTAAGGTTTCACCAATGAAAGGAGTAGTCCGATTTGATAAGGCTGGAAAACTGAATCCCCGGTATGTCAGACCATTCGAAATCTTAGAAAAAGTCGGAACACTTGCCTACAGACTAGCCTTACCGCCCAGTATGTCAAGAATCCACAATGTCTTCCATGTTTCACAACTAACAAGATACATCTCGGATTCTAGCCACGTTCTGGATGAAGGGCCACTCCTTGTGGAAGGAAATCTGACCCAAGGACTGAACTATGAAGAAGTCCCGATTAGAATCGTGGACAAAAAGGACAAGGTACTCCGACGAAGAACGATTCCTTATGTCAGAGTCCAGTGGTCCAACCACACCGAGAGAGAAGCCACATGGGAGGTGGAAGAAAAGATGCGCAGCCAATATCCCTACCTTTTTTATAATCAAGGTAACCAAAGTTTCGAGGACGAAACTTCATTTAATGAGGGAGGTATGTGAAGCCCGAAAAAAAAAATCGGGTCAAACAGATTTCTCTCGGTCAAAGAAGACCTCTCGCGGTCAACCCAGAATTGTGGGAGAGATCTGAACTCGAGAGGCGCACAGGCATCCGCAGCGTGTTTTTAGCAAAACGACAGCGTTTAGACCAAGTGGAAACGACGCCGTGTATAAGTAGCGTTCTTGAGAGATCTGTTTTGGCGCGCGGGCGAAGAGAGATCTGTTGCGTGGGCACGCGGGTGCGCAAAATAGAGATCTGACGCACAACCTGAACGACGTCGTAGAACTTACGCATGCGAAAACAGATCTCTCCCGTAATTGCGAGGTCTGATGCGCGAGCGAGAGATCTGATAGGCTTGGCACGGGAAGGATGCTATGCCGTATCGATGGGATCCGATGTCTTGGCAGATGTCAACGCGAGTCAACTCTATCTTCAGATTTCTCTAGCGATTACCCCGAAACGCGGATTTCTCCATGTAAATTCAGACTTCACAAGATTCAGATTTCATAACGCAGAGTTGAGATTCTCGACGTAGAAATCAGATTTCACGACGAAAAATTCAGACTTCACCACAAAAACTTAGGTTTATGACTCGCGAGTTTCCAGCAGTGTTACAAGTCAGATTTCATGGTTTTAACCGACGAATTTAAGAGTTAATGGCCATTTAAAACCTCTTAATTAAAGGGATTTAAATTGTGCATTCGTAACAGCCATTTTATGGCCATAAAGGCAGAGAATCAAAGCCTTAAATGACAGGCCTTTGATTACCCTCACTTCCACGCCTATAAATACTCGATTGTGATTGCAGAAATCACACACCATTAGAAAATCCCTCAGTAAGAAAAGCAGCAAACTCACGTTGAAATCCTGTAGAAAATCTGTCAGATTTCACCCTGTGCAAATTACGATCCAGCGTGTGCGAGACTTAGAAAAATTTCGTGCAATCGACTTACTGCCAAACTTCGTTCGAACAGCAGGGTTCGTGATACCAGATTTCACACCAGATTTAACCCGAAAATTCTGATTCCGGTAAGTGGGCTTTTGCTATTATTTTCGTTTGTTATATTATATGTATTATTCATTTCAAAAATTCAGTTTTGAACCTACTGTTCGAGCACCTTTTTGTTCAGATTTCTGTTTCATTTCAAGCTCCGTTTGCAATGATTTTTGCTATCGTAATATGAGTCTACAGAATATTCCGCACTCTGGGTTACTTGGTGTAACCACATGGCCTCGACCCCTTAGAGGAGTAAAAATTAGGGACTGATCAGTAAACCATAGATATGAAGTAATCATCAGTGCTATCTGTTATGTTATGCTCTGCTCTGTTATGCTCTGCTATGTTCTGATTACGTTCTGCTCTGAATTCAGTCATATATATATATATGTATAATTGTTATGCTCAAATGGTATCCCCACTTGCTGAGTGTTTCCCCAAACACTCATCCCTTACTTCTCCACCTAGATAAGAATGAAGAGCAAGTAGAAGAAGAAGAACAAGAACAGTTCTGGGGCTGGTGAAGATTCAGCTTTGTTGATGTAATTTAATTATTTTTGCTTCCGCAAATTTCTCTGATTATCCGATGTAGAAACGATTTTATTTTTGGATATATAATAGAATGGTTTTAGCTATGCTATGATGGCTTAATGTTTTATAATTTTATAATTGTTTAATATTGCCGATGTCATGAGTCTCGGTTTCGGGGCGTGACAGGCTGTGTTTTGATGCAGAATGGTCGAGTCATTGTGTATGCCTCGTGGCAGTTGAAACCACATGAGACTCGTTATCCAGTCCATGATTTGGAGCTAGTAGTCGTGGTCTTTGCGTTGAAGATCTGGCGTCATTACCTGTATGGCGAGCAATTTTTGGTGTACTCGGACCACAAAAGTTTGCAGTATCTGTTTTCGCAGCCCGATTTGAATATGAGACAGCATCGCTGGATGGAGCTGCTAAAGGACTTTGATTGCGAGATTAAGTATCAGCCTGGGAAATCGAACGTAGTGGCCGATGCTTTGAGCAGGAAGGCTAGTGAGATGCTTGCTTCGTTGTATATCTCTAAGGATCAGGAGCATCTTAATACTACTGGTTGGAGATTCTACCCGGCTGAGGATTGTGTTGTGGTTTCTTCTTTCCAAGTTGAGCCACAAATTGTCTCTAGTATTCGAGCAGCTCAAAGGACTGATCCTTCCATCCACGAGTTGAAGCTAAAGGTCAGGGCTGGAGAACTCAAGGATTATTACGTTTCTTCTGATGGTTGCTTGAGGTTTCGTGGCAGGCTGGTTGTGCCTAACCTCATTGATTTGAAGGAGGAGATCCTTCGGGAAGCGCACTGCAGCAGACATATTGTTCATCCTGGTGCACGGAAGATGTACCACGCGTTGAAGCCGCACTTCTGGTGGGCTGGCCTAAAGAGCGACGTTGCTGGTTTTGTCGCTCGTTGTTTGAACTGTCAGATGGTAAAGACCGAAAGGATGAGACCTGGTGGTCTATTGCAGAGTTTGGAAGTGCCCCAATGGAATTGGGAGCACATAGCGATGGATTTCGTGACGCATCTGCCTCGTTCCAGCAGACGATGTGATGCTATTTGGGTGGTTATCGACCGATTTTCAAAGTCTGCACATTTTATTCCCTACGATATGACCTTTTCTCTGAAGAAAATGGCAAAACTGTACGTTGATTTCGTGGTTAGACTTCATGTGTGCCTATTTCGATCGTCTCAGACCGAGATCCAAGGTTTACTTCCAGGTTTTGGAAGAGTTTGAAAGCAGCTTTGGGTACCAGATTGGCTATGAGTACCGCGTATCACCCCCAGACAGATGGCCAATCTGAGCGAACTATCCAGACGTTGGAGGACATGTTACGAGCTGTTGTGTTGGATTTCGGAGGTAGCTGGCAAGACGCATTGTCTTTGGTGGAATTTTCCTATAATAACAGCTATCAAGTGACGATTGGCATGGCGCCGTTTGAGGCTTTGTATGGAAGAAAGTGCAGATCGCCGGTGTGTTGGGAAGAAGTGGGGGAGAAGAAGCTATCTGCCCCAGACTTTGTGCAGCAAATGAAAGATCATATGGATCTTATTCGACAGCGGATGAAAGCTGCCCAGGATCGCCAAGCCAGTTATGCGAATAGGAGGCGTCGACCTCTAGAATTTCAGGTTGGTGATCAGGTATTTCTCAAGGTTTCTCCATTTCGCAGTGTTATGCGCTTTGGACACAAGGGAAAGTTAGTCCCTCGTTACGTCGGACCGTATGAAATTGTTGAGAGGATTGGCTCTTTAGCGTATCGGCTGTTATTGCCTTCGGAATTATCTTCTCTACATGATGTTTTTCACGTTTCCATGTTGAGGAAGTACGAGCTAGATCCGTCTCATGTGCTTAGAACTGACGAGGTAGAGCTAGATCAGACGTTGAGTTATCAAGAATATCCCTTGCAGATCCTAGGCAGAAAAGAGAAACAATTGAGGAATAAAACCATTCCGTTGGTGATGGTGCAATGGAGCAAACATGGTAGGGAAGAAGCTACTTGGGAGCTGGAAGAAAAGATGCAGCGCGAGTGGCCGCATCTGTTTGAGTAGCTGTGGTGCTAAATTTCCAGTAGTTAGTAGCTTCTGGTTGTTATTTTCCCTAGTTGCTGTTAATTGTTTGCTCAGTTATCTTGAACTCTTGGCTATGTGTTGGGCGATTTTCTGTTTTGGTTCTTTGTGTTGTATTGTATTTCCGGAATTGTTGTTTGATTTCGAGGACGAAATCCTTTTTAGTGGGGGAGAAATGTTAGACTTGGAATTATAAGGATTAGTCGTTGGATTAATCTGTTTTAGATCAATTCTGGAAATTCCCGTAATTTTGGTGTTGTGTTAGAAATCGGGATTTTTTTTGGTGAAAGCTGGTGTCAGTTGTCGCAGGAGATCTATACGCCGTCGTATTAGCATTTGGTGAAGTCTGTCAGCAGTTGGCATTTTTTTAGTTGTAAAATCAGCAGACAGCGCTAAGGACCCTAAAGTGACGACGTTTTGGTAAACAGGAACCAGCTGTTAGTTTTGTTAGCGTGTTTCTATTTGAGGATTGAAACTACGTCGTTTTGGGAATTCAGCAGTTGGTGTGTTTCCCTTTAGTAGTAGCGATCAGCTGTTGGGTTATGCGACACCGTTTTATTTAGTTGAAACGCAGTGTTTTGAGTATCAGCTGGTAGTTGCGTTATACGTTTACTGTTGAGAGATCTGATGCGCTATTTCATCCAGCTGCTGGTTTAGGTGATCAGCTGTCGACAGATATGATGACGTGTTCTATGCGACGTCGTTTGGTTAAGTTGATGCGACACCGTTTTGTTTAGCGTTGTTTGTGAGATTTGGCTGTTGATTGGTTTTGCGAGAGCTGATTGTGTCAACAGCAATGCCTGCTGGTTGGTTTCTTTGTATTGTCGACTGGTTTTGTTGGTGGAGTTGTTCTTACTGCTGTCAGCTGGTGAGAAGCTTATATATATATTGGGAGACTTGGTCTTCGATTGGATTATCATATTTCTATACTTAGCGATATTTTCTCCCGATTGTTGTTCTTCGCTTTGAACCCTAGAGCACTGTTCACCGTAGTATTTCTCCGGCAATTCCCGTCGGTTCCGGTCACTGTTTAGTATGTTAGAGGTAGCGTTGGACTCCTCTCGTGAAGCTCTTTCATTCTATACCATTCTTGGAGGCTGTGATTAGCTGGAAGTAAGATCGCGAAGTTGTTTACTTCGGCCGTGTGTTCGCTATTCAGGTAGCCTTTCGAATTAGCGATAAGATCTTACCTTAGAGCTTTGTTATGAGCTTCCTGATTGAGTAGAATGGTAGAGTCATAGCTGGTTGTAGTGTATAACTCCCAGCCGTGAATTTTGTGCCTGTGTTCCGTAGAATTTATGTTTTGCGCACTGTGTGAACCCTAGAGCACTGTTCACCGTAGTATTTCTCCGGCAATTCCCGTCGTTCCGGTCACTGTTTAGTATGTTAGAGGTAGCGTTGGACTCCTCTCGTGAAGCTCTTTTCATTTCATACCATTCTTGGAGGCTGTGATTAGCTGGAAGTAAGATCGCGAAGTTGTTTACTTCGGCCGTGTGTTCGCTATTCAGGTAGCCTTTCGAATTAGCGATAAGATCTTACCTTAGAGCTTTGTTATGAGCTTCCTGATTGAGTAGAATGGTAGAGTCATAGCTGGTTGTAGTGTATAACTCCCAGCCGTGAATTTTGTGCCTGTGTTCCGTAGAATTTATGTTTTGCGCACTGTGTGTTCAGCAGGTTGCGTATCAGATTTATCGGGACTCCTGTTGTGGTAATTGTGCATAGAATTAAGGTACGGATTTGAGCTTGTAAAATCAGCGTGTTTATGGCTTGTATAGAATGGCTGATTGCTGAATTGTTCTACCCTGTTTGTGGTGCTGGCCGAGAGTTATGCTGTGTACAATTGCCTGGTGTAATTGCTGTTGTGCATATGATTTATGCTTGTTGATTGTCCAGCATGTTGCATACACTCATCGGCATAATATATCATTTCAGCTTTTGCAGCCATTGTTTCGTTGTTGTTGCTCTATTTTCTTACCAGGATGCGAGGGCGAGCGGCAATACCGCACTCTCATCTCCCTGCTGGGTTTGTTAGCCACCATGCGCCGAGTGGTTAACTACCACAGTTCATGGGCGAGGCAACGGTAGGTTGAGTTGTTTGATGCATCTGGTATTCGGGTGTAGTGTCAAGGATAGTGGCTCATTACCACACTTTGAACACACCCCGTGGCCACTGTTGTTGCATATTCCGTTGAGCTGTGCATTGAGTTCTTTGGCTCCCTTCCTTGGTTGTAGCCTCCAGTTGTTGTCCCTGGTCTCATGCATAGCATCTGCATTTTGTTCTTGATGTTTACTGCTGTTTTATAGTTGCTCTCTGTACTGGGGTTTGACCCCATGTCCCTCTGGGGTTTGGTTGTTTTCCTTGCCTGTTTTGTTGTTCAGGTTATCCAGCTGGTTGTGGAGCTGACCCAGCTAGAGGTGCCCCAGGAGGTGGTTAGAGTATCCCAGTAGCATATAGCATATTTATATGTATCAGTATTGTTAGCCAGGGGATGCCCTGTGCTTTTGTTGTATCTTGTGACATTCGGTTGTGGTTGTTACCAGGTGTCTGATACATGTTATGCTGTATTGGTTGTTGTGGGCTTGTAGCCTTGGTTTTGTTGTTGTTAAACTGGGATTACTTTGAGTATCGTACTATTTTTAATTATATCGTTTTAAACCGTCAGGCCAAAAGCAAAAATTTTACCCGCTTTTTAGTTGCTTTCGCTTGTGTTTCTGTGATTTTACTCTGTTGTGAGCACGAGGCCTGACAACACTGGCTTTGACAAAGTTCATTTTCTTGAACTTGCCATCAGCCAGATCTGACTGAGTACTGGTTTCCTCAGAGCTGCTTTCTCCAACGCTGAAACCTAAGCCGGTTTTATCATTCAATGGCTTCTGAGTCTCATGCAGCTTTCCCAAGGAAACAGAAGACTTTGTCCAGGAGCTCATCACATGATTTAATTTTTCGTTTTCAGATGTGAGCTTACAAGACCTATTTCTCAAAGATTCATTCTCGATCTTCAGCTTACTCAACTCTATTTTTAAGATGTCAGAATCCCCAAGCTGAGCAGTGCTTGGTTCAACTGAACTACTTTTCAAACAAATGTTTTCAGCTTTAATCTTCTCGAATGTTTGAGACAGCTTACGGTACTCATGGACCATTTCATTTAGTGCATTGATAAGGTCCTCGAGTGTAAATTCAGTATTGGAAAAATCGAATACCTCATCTTCCGTAGATTGGTTAGCCATCAGGCAATGGACTTCTTCTTGCTCACTATCACTGGATGAGGAGCTTCTTGAAGTAGTTTCCGAATCTGAATCCGCCCAGTTCTTGTTACTCTCCTCTGCAACAAGCACTTTTCGATCATTCTTTCGATTGGGCCTCTTATCAGATCTGGTCCTCATTCTCTCTGTCGACCTTCTATCATCCTTCTTGGATCTATCATCTTTCTTCTTGTCATCTTTCTTGGGCCTGTTGCAATCTGCTGCGAGATGCCCTGCAACCACAATTATAACAGTTTAAATCAGTAGATATCTTTTCAGATTTGTTATAATTGAAAGAAGGGTTATAGGATTTTCTCATGAATTTCCCAAACTTCTTGACGAAGAGGGACATGGCGTCGTTGCTCAGTTGTTCGACAGACTTGCTAGTGCTTGGAGAGCACTATTCTGAAGTAGTTGCTGCAAGAGCCTTGGTTGGTTGTGATGTTGATGGTCCAGCCGCAGTAGGGACATGGCGTCGTTGCTCAGTTGTTCGACAGACTTGCTAGTGCTTGGAGAGCACTATTCTGAAGTAGTTGCTGCAAGAGCCTTGGTTGGTTGTGATGTTGATGGTCCAGCCGCAGTCTGGTCTCCAGCTCGAACTCGTAGGCTTTGAGATTGCAAACAGATCATGTAGCTCAAGCTTGTTCAGATCTTTGGACTCCCTCATTGCCATTGTCTTGACATCTCATTCTCTCGGCAGCGCTCTCATCACCTTGAGAGCTAGTTCTCTGTTACTGTACTCTTTACCAAGACTGGTAAGCTCTATCACCACAACACTGAATCTCTCATCAAACTCCGCCATGGTCTCGCCATCTCGCATCTTAATGGACTCATACTTCTGCTGGGCAATGGTCAATTTGTTCTCCTTGGTTTCATCATTGCCTTCGCAGATTTGCGTCAAATTCTCCCATATTTCCTTGGCAGTGGCGTAGGTTTTAATCTTGCTAAACATATTCTTGTCCAGCTTCTTGTAAAGAATGTCCTTCGCCACGTTATCCAGATTTGCCTTTTTCTTGTCCTCAGGTGTATATTCCATTCTTGTCTTTTCTATCCACTGAGGAGCTCCAGCTGTGATGGCCATAGCCATGTTAGCCTTCATTATCTTTATGGGTCCATCTATAATGACGTACCACATGTCATCGTTTTGAGCGGTTAAATGAGCTTGCATCCTTATCTTCCAGTCATCGTACTCCTCCTTGGAAAACATAGGAATTTTGTTGTGAGAAGACGACAATTTTCAAATTATATAAGCGCAAAGATAATACTGTTCAATAACTGAGATGCACAGGCTCTGATAGCAATTGATAGGATCAATGGAATCGAAAATATAGTTAAATTGAGCTTAGGAGTTCACAAGGGGTCGAATGAACTCCTTCGATTTTTTATTTTTCGAGTTTAGTGATTTCGTTATTCCAATGTCATTTTTATTGTAGGAATTAAATCAGTACGAGTTAGCTGGTGGCTGTACATTTTCACTTGATTTATGTGGTAATATCATAATTCCGATTTGTGGTTCTGGTATTCGGCTTTAATGGTTCGATGGAGAACCGGTACTATGATAAGTTTAGTTTAGCTCATTGATTTGGAATTGCTGTTATTAAGATTAAAGTCGGTATATGGTCATTAAAACGGATTTGGGTTAATTATGATAGTCGATTGCATCAGTTAGAAACACACAAAACAAAGGAAAAATATTTGTTGGATTTAATTCTGCAGCTCACGCTTCTCAGATTACAGTATTGTATATATACACAATCTATCAAATGTTTGTTCACGTCTGGCATGTTCTGTTGTAACGTTCGCAACAGCCTATATTCTATCTGTTAAGCAAAATGACAAAGGATGATTCTCGAATGAGCTTCACGGTTTATGTTGGCAATATATTTTGGGCCTCTTCATTTTTATTTGTTTTGTTTGTTGTATTGGCTTTTTCCATTTTGTGATATTTGTCTTGGGCTTCAAGTTTTTCTTTTTCTTTAACTCCATCTCAGCTGGCTGGGATTTCATATTTTGAATATTGCACTGGAATTTGTTAGCTATTTAATCTGATGACCGCCGGATCTTAGATTCTTCCTTTGCAAGTGTTCTAACATTGATTCCTTTGCATTCCACTGCCTGTTAATTTTTGGCTGGTTTTTTTCGCATGAGCTACTGTAGAAGGTTAAAAATGTTGGCTTGTGCTACTGTTGATTCTGTAACCCAAGTCTTAACAAGATTTGCATTCATAGTCAAACCGTCTATCATGATAAATCAATCTATCACTAAGGGGGATGTTCAACTAACGAGTTGTATATTTTTTATCAATATGTTTGCGGTTTGAAACAATAGGCTTGGGCAGGGCAAACCTTGAAAGGAACCAACTGCTCTGGAGCAATATACAGTGAGCGCTCATTTGCCACAAGGCAGTCCTTCTCCACTGATAAAGGTTTGTATAATACTTGAACAATGATTGGATACTGAGATATATGAATGGGAGATATTAAATTGTTACTGAACAGGGTGAGAGTGCTTTTGTCATGGTCATTTGTGCTTACATATGGAATTTGTATTGCAGCTTTGTTCTCTGATCTCTCCTATATGAATGGAAAAGTAATTTCTTGTTCTCGAACACTGACAACTCATAAAGAGATGATTCAGCATGCTTTTATCTTCATCAAGTTCAAGTCATAAGATATGATATTTTGCTGATTAACCCTAAATATTGAAAGATTTTTAAAATGTTATCTACATTTGGTTCATCTCCTTTGAATCTTTACCGGACAATCTTAACTTTTGGCTCGTTGCTAGCTACTTGTAGTTTTTGAGAGGAGTATAAATACTTTATTCCTCACTGAGATGGTTCGAGGTCTGTCGCTGACACTCAAATACTTCTTTGAACAGAAAGTAACAGTAAGTGTTTGAGTTTGCATCCTCTTTCTTTCATGGAAGTTTTCAGGTTCTTTGTTTTACTTTTGGCTAAAGGCAGGGGTTTTTGGGCTTTAAACTGGAAAAGCATATTACTATGTGTATTAACAGGGCCTCATATAAGAAAGGCGTTGGTCTCAGTTGTCGATTAATAAATGCCTGAAATTTCTTTCTTTTGCAGATTAATTATCCATTTGAGATGGGTCCTTTGAGTCCTCGTTTTCGTGGAGAACATGCCTTGCGACGATATCCAACTGGAGAGGAACGTTGCATTGCTTGTAAACTATGTGAAGCTGTTAGTAGTGGATTCCATCGCTCCCTTTGCTCAAGTTTATTTCATTGTGGTGTTATGGGTTCAGTTTATAATTAGTTCAAAAAACACTTTTGAGTAGACTTTTGTTAAATGGCTTTCTTTTTAAAAGAGGAGAAGCTATTTTGTTTTAGGTGTAATATTGAAAAAGAGCTACCTTATCATTTTCTTTGAAGGGAAGTTAAATTCAGACCTCTACAATCGATGATTTTACTTCTGCTTTATTTATAACTTTATAAGCTTTTCTAAACTAGAGTGTGGATCCAAACATTACTCTTTCAAAAACATTTAGGATTCATAAACTTTGTGGGAATGCCCTATATATATGCATAGGGATTCAACATGGCTTCATCATTATGTTACTACATTATCGTATTCCTAAACTACTTACCTTGGTGGAAATGTGCGTAGTTCAATCTCATTATATACATTGGGGACTTTGTTACCGTTTTCAAGTTTAGTTCATGAAATATTAACTCTTGTACAGATCTGCCCGGCTCAAGCAATTACCATTGAAGCTGAGCAAAGGGAAGATGGGAGCAGACGGACAACCAGGTATGCTTGTATCTTGTATTACTGTGCACGCATTGCTCCTTATGACCATACTCTTACAACTTTTGATCCGCAGGTATGATATTGACATGACAAAGTGCATTTACTGTGGGTTTTGCCAAGAAGCATGCCCCGTTGATGCGATCGTTGAAGGGCCCAATTTTGAATTCGCTACCGAAACTCATGAGGTCTGAACTTCAAACTTTAATATTTCTTGATGGCATATTGGAGTACAACACTAATTACATCATGAATTCTTTGAATGTAATAATTGTAGGAACTTCTATATGACAAGGAAGAGCTCCTAGAAAATGGTGACCGCTGGGAGACTGAGATTGCTGAGAATCTACGATCCGAAAGCCTGTACCGTTGATCAAGCCATCATTTCCTAAACATAGACGTGCAGAGCGATATTGAAGTTTTTAGAAAACTATGTCAAATAAATTTATCTCCCACAAGCCAGTGAACTTCATTCCCATAAACATTTTACAACTTGCCTCAAAATCAGATGCGGGATTCTACATTTGATATTTTAACCCCTTTCTCGAACGCTTTTGGTTGAGTAATTCCTAGAGCAGACTGAGTTCCTTATTTTTAACCTAATTTTTGTTGTGTTGTTTTCCTCCACTTGTTTCATGCCTTTTGACGTTTAAAGTGAATATTGGTAACTTTCCACCTGGCCTTGGATGTAATTCTGCAGACTTGATTTGGTTTGCATGTACTCCTTTCCATTTTGACGTTGTTGCTATGTTTTGGTTGATTATGTGGAGTGTCTCAGTTACAATGTACTTATTTTTTGAGGGACATTCTTCACTGTTTGTTTTGGGTTGTTTTGTTTCGTCTTGCTAAAATCACTCTTCTTTTGGGTGGTCAAACTTTGATTAAACGAGAAAAAAAAATTCCAAACTGAAGAACCTTAGATCATAATCGAGATCGAATTTGGTTTTGGTATTGGATTATATATCTACGGTTTTAATATCCTCCCTATCTCATTTCCCCAGCATGTGTGTGTGGCAGCCATATAGTGCGACGATATGACACATTTTTTTTTAAAAAAAAATTATTTTAAAAATCTCAATGTTACCGTATTCAATGTTTTTTCTTTTGCCCCTTTTCACACTACTCTTTCATCTTATATTTATAGATTTGCATCGCTTTTTCACCGGTTCAACAACCTAGTGTCGGATGTCCGAAGTCGTTACATTAATCATAAAGAGGGGAATACCGAAGGTAGTGCAAGTGACTGGAGTAACAAGTAGTCATACTGAAAGGTGTGTTGGATCACCTCCTTTTCAGGAAGCCATCCGTCCTCATCTAAGGGATTGGCCCTCAAATTTATAGATTTATATGGCGTGTTCACGAAGTTCGTCAACATTGCTCCATCGTTGCATCTCTCCGGCACCTTCCATCTATTAGAGTAGGTGCCCAACTAGCCAACTTGTGACGTGTGGGTTCTTGTTGACTCTATGTAAAACGATCTTTATTTATGAAATCCGTATTCTTTTATGGCATTCTTTATCGTTATTATTTTATAATGTTAACAATTGTGTTGGATAAAGACCTGGAATGCACCATAGTGTATGTTAGATGTGATAGTGGATATGATGACTATCATGAAACACGTCTAATAGTCACTGTGCATTCTAAACTCGTTCCTAGTCGATTGGACCGTCAAAATGAGGATAAGGCCGCCCGAGTTTGTGACTAGCATCTGCGATGTGAAGTACCACGTTTCATTGGTAGGGAACATTGTGATGTTCTGAGCATGCAGATGGATAGTGACCTGGTGATCAATCGAACTACCCTCGTTCGGACTTTCCAAGTGGTTACCATTTGTCGAGTGGATTAAGTCCGAGATCTTGGTTGTACAGATTAGCCCTTATTACTCGAAACGTCATTGAGACTCTACATGATAGGTGTCACGCCCCGAAACCGAGACTCATGACATCGGCAATATTAAACAATTATAGTATTGTAAAATATTAAGCCATCATAGCATAGCTCAAACCAGTCTATTACATATCCAAAATAATATCGTTTTTACATCGGAAAATCAGAGAAATTTGCGGAAGCGAAAATAATTAAATTACATCAACAAAGCTGAATCTTCACCAGCCCCAGAATTGTTCTTGTTCTTCTTCTTCTACCTGCTCTTCATTCTTATCTGGGTGGAAAAGTAAGGGGTGAGTGTTTGGGGAAACACTCAGCAAGTGGGGGATACCATTCGAGCATAACAAATATACATATACATATATGACTGAATTCAGAGCAGAACATAATCAGAACAGAGCAGAGCATAACAGAGCAGAGCATAACATAACAGAGCATAGCATGACAGATAGCACTGATGATTACTTCGTATCTATGGTTTACTGATCAGTCCCTAATTTTTACTCCTCTAAGGGGTCGAGGCCATGTGGTTACACCAAGTAACCCAGAGTGCGGAATATTCCGTAGACCCATATTACGATAGCAAAAATCAGTGCAAACGGAGCTTGAAACGAAACAAGAATCTGAACAAAAAGGTGCTCGAACAGTAGGTTCAAAACTGAATTTTCGAAATGAATAATACATATAATATAACAAACGAAAATAATAGCAAAAGCCCACTTACAAATCTGAAGTTTGAATCTGGTAAAAAGTATGAAATCTGAAATATGGCGGTTCCAAAAGCGCAGGAATTAATCAGCCCTTTGCCAAAAATTCTGGTGCACGACGCTGGGTTTCAACTTATGCAGGAATTCAACTGTGAAATTCGGCAGAATTTCTGCAGGATTTTTGTGCAAGGAATTGCTGCTTTTCTTACTAAGGAGCTTTGAAAGTGTGTGAAAAATATGAGGCTATTGTCGGGTATTTATAGGTGAGGGGAAAGGCAGTCTGACAGTCTACCATTAAAGTTGTCCTTCAATTCCTGCTTTTATGGCCATAAAATGGTTGTTACGTGTGCAAGATTTATTCCTTGGAATTAAGAGGTTTAATTATCTTTTAATCCTCCTAAATCGACGGTTAAAATTGAGAAATATGGCCTGTACGCGTGCAGAAAACTTGCTGGAATTTCGTGAACCAAAAATCTGAATTTTTGTCGTGAAATCTGAATTTCGTGGAGAGATCTGAATTTGGAGACATCTGGTTGGAGAGGTCTGAATTCGGTCGGAGAAATCTGAATTCTTTAACCCGTCAAAGCTGAGTTGACTGCTGAGTTGCCCGCTGAGTTGACTGCTGACTATACAGATTTCTGCTGACTGTACAAATTCCTGCTGACTGTCCAGATTTCTGCTGACTAAGAGAGATCTGGGTTGACCGACGAATCTGATTTGACCGCGAGAGGTCTGAGTTGACCGCGAGAGATCTGTTTGACCGTGAGAGGTCTGGTTTGACCAGGAGAGATCTGGTTTGACCATGAGAGATCTGGTTTGACCGGCCCGATTTTTTTTGTTTTTTTTTTTGGGTTTTCACAATAGGTGCCTCACTTTGACCCGTTTACCGACTCAGTTGGGGTCATCAGATGGCGGGGTTGGGTGAGATCCCGATGCATGTAGGAGTCGATGCTTCGTTGTCGAGGATTCTGTTAGAGTAGATGTCCAACTAGCCAACTTGTGGCGTGTGGGTTTTATTGACTCTTGTGTATAACGATCTTTATTTATGAAATACGCATTTCTTTATGGCATTCTTTATTTTCATTATATTATAATGTTGACAATTGTGTTGGATAAAGACCTAGAATGCACCATAGTGTATGTTAGATGTGATAGTGGATATGATGGCTATCATGAAACACATCTAATAGTCACTGTATATTCTGAACCCGTTCCTAGTCGATTGGGCCGTCAAAATGAGGATAAGGCCGCCCGAGCTTGAGACTAGCATCTACGATGTGAAGTACCATGTTTCATTGGTAGGGAACATTGTGATGTTCTGAGCATGCAGATGGATAGTGACCTGGTGATCTATCGAACTACCCTCGTTCGGACTTTTCAAGTGGTTACTATTTGTCGAGTGGATAAGTCCGAGGTCTTGGTTGTACTGATTAGTCCTCACTACTCGAAACGTCATTGAGACTCTACATGATAGGCGCCTCACTTTGACCCGTTTACCGACTCACTTGGTGTCAATAGGTGGCGGGATTGGGTGAGGTCCCGATGCATGTAGGAGTCGATGCTTCGTTGTCGAGAATTCATCGCTCACTTTCATGCGTGGATATCCTATGCTATCTGAGGAGATAATAGTGTGATAAATCTCTGGCCAGAGTACTGGATGTGTTTTAGGTAAATAGGTTTAGTAACACTCGCGATGTCACTATTTAATCTCCAAGATATATGCATAGTTATCGGATCTCTAGCGACTCTCGATTTATCAATGATCGTTGATCTGATCGGGATATATGTGTTGAAAGAACCGTACTGTACGCTAACCACGACCAACTGGTTCTTGCAGGCATTATCAGTGATATCTAGGGGATCATGGCTCGATGTTGCTAGGCGCTTTACCATGATCCGATGGGCAAGTCCGAAATTGTAATTTCGGAGTCACAATGGTTGTGGGCCCACGGCTAGCTGTATCCCTGAACCATTGAGGGTCACACAAGTACTGGATTCATGATTCCCGCATGGAAACTGAGCTCAATGTGTTGAGCATAGGAGGAAGATTTTAGGGAGTGCGACTTCCTAAAAGTCAACAGGGGTCAAATTGCGATTTCCCAAAGTTGAGGGGCTAAACTGTAATTTTGGACTAGGTGGTATGAAAAATTGTTTTCATATCATAATATTCAGTTTTGGAAACTGAGTCAATCGGTCCGATCTGATCGTCGATCGGAGTTATGATTAAACCACAGTAATGGAAATGAACCGAATGTTCATATGGACCTTGGCCTGACCCAAGTCCAATGGGCCGGTCCAAACCCATTACAAGTCTATTAATTATTAATCTAGGGCAACTCATGAGACACTTTTTGCATCTCACAACCCTAAAAAGCGCCGCACCTCCTCTTCATAAGCCTCACGACCGTCGGCCACTTCTTGCGCTGCCGCCGCCGGTGATCACGTGATTGGACTTGTTCCGATCAGCGTGACGAGGAGATTCCGTTCGTACCAAATTCGTCAGGCCTTCTAGTGCAGGCTGACGAAGGAATCCTGCTTCCGGTCGTGGACCTGATTAAGGAGTTTCTACCGCCGCCTACCGTGAAGAGCCAGATTCTCTGTGAATTTGGTTGGAGCCAGGCGCCTAGACGCCAGCAAGGTAGCATTCAATAAAACAGCCTATGTATGTTTTATGTTTTGATTTATATGTATTGAACGATTTCCGGGGTAATTTTTAAACTTCCGTTGCGCCCCAGGGAAACGGGATCCGGATCAGCCATTGTCGCCAACAGTGGTATCAGAGCCAAGGCTCGATCTATCAATACATAATTTGTGCCTTATTGCATCAAATCACAAATTTTCGAAAATCAAAAAAAAAAAAACACGGCGGCACTGTAGCAGTCGCACGCAAGCACTGTAGCCGCCGCACGCAGGCACTGTAGCCGCCGCACGCAGGCACTGTCATCGCCGCACGCTGGCACTGTAGCTACCGCACGCCGTCACTGTAGCTGCCGCACGCTGCTCGCGCGGCGGGCGCCGTCGTGCGGCCGCCGTCGTGCGGCCGCCTTCCTGCGTACCCGAGGCGGCGTTGCGACGTTGTTTTTCGACTCCTTGGATTTTTGGGCCTGTCCCGAATGGACCGAGAGGTTTTCGGGCCAATATTTGATATTGGGCCATTTTGGTCGGACCAAAATTGATTTTTGGAATTTTTGGAGATTTTGGGCCTAAAATTGTTTTAAGCCCAAGTTGATACAATTAAATTGACAAAATGTGATTTTATTTATAAAATATGATTTTATAATTAAAATATGATTTTGTTGGAAATTATCAAATTTGATTTGATTATTTAATTTATGTCAATTAATTGGATTGATTGCATGTTTGAGATGATCGAGAGCCGTGCCCAATGTGTTAGGTGTATGCTCTAGGTTTTGCGATTTTGGTTGTAAATATTGTTGAAATCATTTATGGAGATGATGATCAAAGATATTGAAGACCGAAGATTTGTAAAACTGGAAGCAATTGTAATAGGATTGCATTGCATACTGCATTTCACCTAGGATTGGACCTAGGTCCGTGATTGGCAACCACGGACCGCATAGCTCTCGCTATCGATCATCCCAATTATATATATGCGATATATATCTGTAAAATCCACGTTTTTAAATGTGATTTAAAATTATTGAGACCTAATTTCAAAATTAAAATATCTCATTTTAAATTTGATTTAAAATTTATATCAAGATTAAAATGTTTATTCGATAAACTAAGGGAATTTAAATTTTTTTAAATTCTCCTACCTTCCATCAACAATGGGTGTACATCGATGCTACCCGTATACATGGCCCGGATCATATTATTGAGGGGGTCATATATGCCGGAAAGCTGTACACGTCATTGACACTCGCTGTGAGTCGGTTGGAACTCCCTTTAACGTTGGCTCATATTATTGGGAACGTTAAGGGGACCGTCCTTCACAACTCAACATTGATGGGTCATCTTGACACGTGATAGTAATCGGCGTCATATTATTGGGCCCTTACTGGACGTGAGGTAAATACATGGACGTTGCATCGGTTGCAATTGAACTCTACCTTTTGAGGGTCATGGTTGGCTGATATTATTCGGGATCATGGTCGCTTGATTGGACTATGTGTACCCACTAAGGAAACTTGCTTTCTCGATTTCATTAGAGGGTGGTGAAATCGTTAAAATAGTGGGAGGGTAATTCATAAAACTAAATGACCTTGTTTTATGTCTTAGCGTTTTCATATATAGTTAGTAATGCATGTCTGTTTTTCTTTTCAGTAAAAACTGCTTATAAAATGTCTTCGATCAAAAATCCACTTGCTGCTATACTGGATAGCAACAAGTTCACTGGTCTGAACTACCAAGACTGGCTTCGAAACCTCAATGTTGTATTGGCTTCGGAGAAGCTCCTCCACACGTTAGACAAGAGCCCTCCGAAGGCAGCCCCTGCCGACATCAGCCCTGAGGAGCTGACAAAGCTGAATAAATGGTGGGATGACGTTAAGACACGATGCTATATGATGGCATCGATGTCAAACGAAATGCAGCGGCGCTTTGAGAAGACGGTGTATGCTGCTGACATACACCATCATCTTAAGGAACTGTATGGGGAGAACTCTCGGACTGAGAGGTTCACTACTGTCAAGGAGCTCATGACGAGCCGCATGCGTGATGGGACTTCGGTCCACGAGCATGGGGTTCGTATGATTGGGCTCATTGAAAAGCTAGTGGGCCTTGATATCACACTTCCACATGAGCTGTCTGTAGATTTGCTTCTCCTCTCACTCCCTGCTGCATTCGACCCCTTTGTGGTCAACTTTAACATGAACAAGCTGGAAGCCACCCTTGAAGAGGTGGTGAACATGCTTGTAGTGTTCGAGGGGACCATAAAGAAGGACAAGCCCGTCCTCCTTATGGGCTCTTCTTCCTCTGCGAAGAAGGGGCCCAAACGCAAGGGCAAGAAGCGTTCTGCCCCTGCGAAGGAGGAAAAGCCCACCAAGAAGCCCAAGGCAAGGACTTCAAAGCCAAACAAATCTGAGGATGTTTGCCACCACTGTCTCAAGCCTGGACACTGGAGGAGGAACTGCAAGGAGTACCTTGAGCAGTTGCGAACTGCAAAAGGTATTTTCTACATTGAATTAAATATGTCTCTTAGTTCGACTTCTTGGGTACTTGATACCGGATGTGGATCTCATATCTGCAATGATTTGCAGGAGATGACAAGAAGCCGACGTCTTAGAGAGGGTGAGACCCATTTGAGGCTTGGCAACAGAGCAAGGGTTGCTGCTGTAGCTATAGGAGATGTTTATTTGTTTCTGTCTCCGAATTTTAAGTTGTAATTGAGAAACGTTTTATTTGTTCCCGAGTTAATAAAGAACATTATTTCTATTTCTATGCTTGATAGTGATGGATATTCTTGTCATTTTGCTAATTCGATTTGCAATATATACAAGAATGAATGTTTAATTGGAATTAGGTAACGCGAAAACGATTTATACACCTTAAAATTAAAAGAAGTTCCAACTCGCGATGTGGAAACACATACATCAACAATTAAAAGGAAAAACGATAGCTTGAACCCAGCGCAACTTTGGCACGCTAGGCTAGGTAATATTTCCCTAAGTAGGATGAACAAGTTAATTAGGAGTGACATGTTTGATTTGTCAGACATTAACTCCCTACCGACTTGTGAGTCTTGTCTCAAGGGAAAGATGACTAAACAACCCTTCAAGGGCAAGCCTGAATATGCTCAAGGTCCATTGGATTTGATCCATACTGATGTGTGTGGCCCACTTAGTATTGGTACTAAGTACGGTCACACATACTTCATCACCTTTACCGATGATTACTCTAGGTATGTGTACTTGTACTTAATGAAGCACAAGTCTGAATCCTTTGAAAGGTTCAAAGAATTCAAGGCTGAAGTAGAAAATCAGTTGGGGAAAAGTATTAAAGCGCTTCGATCCGATCGATGTGGTGAATACTTGAGTGCTGAATTTCAAGACTATCTTAAAAAGAATGAGATTCTCTCACAGTGGACCCCTCCGGCCACACCACAGCTCAATGGTGTAACGGAGCGTCGTAATCGAACCTTGATGGACATGGTTCGATCTATGATGAGCTTCACTGAACTTCCTACCTCGTTTTGGGGCTATGCGCTCGAAACGGCGGTAATGTTGTTGAGCAATGTCCACACCAAGGCGGTGGATAAAACTCCATATGAGATATGGATGGGCAAACCACCCAAATACTCATACATGAGGATTTGGGGATGTCCTGCTTACGTGAAGCAGACAGTGGGAGATAAGCTGGATAATAGATCCATCTTATGTTACTTCATTGGGTATCCAAAGAATTCCATTGGATACTACTTCTACTATCCCAACGAAACAAAAGTGTTTGTTTCTAGAAATGCCACCTTTATGGAAAGGGAGTTTTTACTTGATAGAAAAGGCAAGATAGTAGAACTCGAAGAGATCGAGAACCATCTGAAGTACCGAGTGAATCTCCTGCACCTCCAGAGCCAGTACCAGTAATGGTCGCGCCTAGGAGATCCGAAAAGGGTTCCTAGGGCTCCTGAAAGATATGGTTTCCTCCTTGAAGATGATCAAAGTGATCAAACTGTTGGATGTGATCCAAGAACCGTCAAGGAGGCAATTCCCGATGCTGATTCTAATTTGTGGCTTGAAGCAATGAAGTCTGAGATTGACTCAATGCATGCGAACCAAGTTTGGACTGTTGTTAATCCTCCCGAAGGAATTGTTCCTATTGGGTGCAAATGGATATAAGAGAAAACTTGGGCCTGATGGTAAGGTATTGACCTACAAGGCACGACTGGTCGCGAAAGATTACACTCAAAGGCAAGATGTTGACTATGATGAAACTTTTTCACCAGTCGCAATGTTCAAGTCAATTAGAATCTTACTAGCCATAACCGCATGGTACGACTATGAGATATGGCAAATGGATATGGAAACTGCGTTCCTTAATGGAAACATTAAGGAAGAGATCTATATGACGCAGCCTGAGGGTTTCACATCTGTAGGAAGTGAGCATAATGTATGCAAACTTCAGAGATCGATCTACGGTCTCAAACAAGCATCGAGAAGTTGGAACCTGAGATTCGATGAAACAATTAAGGAATTTGGTTTCATCAAGAATCCTGAGGAGCCATGTGTGTACAAGAAGGTAGTTAAAAGTGCTGTGACATTCCTTGTACTTTATGTTGATGACATTCTACTCATTTGAATGATGTAGGGATGTTGCAGTCAACTAAAGTGTGGTTGTCTAGTAGATTCTCGATGAAGGACATGGGTGAAGCATCCTATATTCTTGGAATACAGATCTATCGGGATAGATCAAAAAGGATGCTCGGACTCACCCAAGCTACCTACATCGATACCATACTTAAGCGGTTCTCTATGGAAGAGTCCAAGAGAGGACACCTACCTATGTGCCACGGGGTCACTCTATGTTAGGACAATATTTATAAGTTTTGGTGATAACAAAAATAAGACAAGATGATATTGGACAATCAGTTGTCGCATTCTACAGGAGATCGTTTTATCTATCTACAGTGGTATTTCAGTAGTTGGAGTTTTCGTGAGAATTTAGCAGATGTTGTTGTCTCGATCAGCAGGTACCGATTTGAGTTTCAGCGTGTTTTGCTAAGGATTGGTAAACGACAGCGTTTTGATAAGTTAGAACGACGTCGTTGAAGTGCACAGTTTCGTTTCAGCAGATGAAGTTATCAGCAGATCCTTTCTTGAAGAGTTCAGCAGTTGGTTAAGAATATTTTGGAGATTGCGAAATGACAGCGTTTGGTTAAGTTGGAACGACAGCGTATTGATTTGCTTAAACAATTCAGCAGAAGCGTTCTTTAGAGAATTCAGCAAATGCTTTGTTTAAAGCATATCAGCAGACAGCTACAGTGACTTCAACCAGCAGATGCTTTACAAAGATAATAAAACGGCGTCACTTAAATAAGTTTACACGACATCGTTTTATCGCTTAAAGGAATCAGCAAATGGAAAAACGTATATGCATATCAGCAGGTGAATTCTTCCAAGCGTTTTTCCAGTCGAAGTTCTTGACAACGACGATGGATGTAAGTGCTGGTTATCAAAGTAATTTCAGGCGCAAGCTCAAAGTGATTCAAATACGATCGTTTGCTCATAAGGAAAAGATTTGTACGATCGTACAGTTGCCTGGAATGAAGGAGACAAGTTAGGTACTATTTTGGGTAAATAGTACAGTGTACAGAGACCGTTTCTCCATGCTTGCACAAATATGGAAAGAAGACAAATTGGCTCTGTGGATGAGCAGTTTACCTTGTAGTGGAGCAGGAATTACGGTGTACGATTTTGGCAGTAATTCAAACGGGATTCATTTTCCTTTGGAGAATTAATATGACCGTTGCAGTCGAAGCCTATTAATATCAGCAGCGGTGTTGAAGAAGAAACACTTCGATTATTATCTATTGCTGTCACGCTGCCAAAATCTATACAGAGCTTACACTTCGTTGATATCTTCAAAAGCTCAAAGACTCGAAGAACCTAACAGTTGTTCTTCATTGAAATACCTTCGAGTCAATCTTCTGGTTATATTTTGTTGAAACCAGAAGATACTTACAGTCTCTATATACGTGTTTTCATTGTCATATTCATTGAGTCTGTAAACGAACTGTCTATTCAAAGAAGTTCGAAAAACGTTCAAAGTCTTGTAAACCAGCAGCGAGGTCTGCGTGAAGTGTTGTAAAGCGCTAGGAGTTCTCTGAGTCTGTAACTGTCTTTTTAAAGAAGTTCGAAAAACGTTCAAAGTCTTGTAAACCAGCAGCGAGGTCTGCGTGAAGTGTTGTAAAGCGAAGCGCGTTCTC
>KQ999080.1:298251-319278 GCA_001598015.1 Dorcoceras hygrometricum
TTTGAAATAGAAAAATTGAAGGAGTTCATTCAACACCCCCCCCTTCTGAACTCCTATTTGCTTAGTGATCCTATTTCCGGGACCATTTCCGCACATATTTTGTTGGTTGAGAAGTTTGCATAAAACTGAGATCCAAACATTTTAAAAGAATTTTGAAATAGAAAAATTGAAGGAGTTCATTCAACACCCCCCCCTTCTGAACTCCTATTTGCTTAGTGATCCTATTTCCGGGACCATCAAGTGGTATATTTTGTTGGTTGAGAAGTTTGCATAAAACTGAGATCCAAACATTTTAAAAGAATTTTGAAATAGAAAAATTGAAGGAGTTCATTCAACACCCCCCCCTTCTGAACTCCTATTTGCTTAGTGATCCTATTTCCGGGACCATCAAGTGGTATATTTTGTTGGTTGAGAAGTTTGCATAAAACTGAGATCCAAACATTTTAAAAGAATTTGAAATAGAAAAATTGAAGGAGTTCATTCAACCCCCCCCTTCTGAACTCCTATTTGCTTAGTGATCCTATTTCCGGGACCATCAAGTGGTATATTTTGTTGGTTGAGAAGTTTGCATAAAACTGAGATCCAAACATTTTAAAAGAATTTGAAATAGAAAAATTGAAGGAGTTCATTCAACCCCCCCCTTCTGAACTCCTATTTGCTTAGTGATCCTATTTCCGGGACCATCACTCTATCTAAGTCTATGTGTCCGAAGACTGATGAGGAGATAGAGAGTATGGCACGTGTGCCATATGCCTAGGCAATAGGTAGTATTATGTATGGCATGATCTCAACTAGACCGGATGTCGCATATGCTCTGAGTGTCACGAGCCGCTACCAGGCCAACCCCGGCCAAATGCATTGGAAGGTCGTGAAAGATATTCTTAAGTACTTACGAAGGACTAAGAATATGTTCATGGTCTATGAGGATGGTGAACTGAAATTGGAAGGCTATACTGATTCTAGCTTCCAATGTGACATAGACGATTCGAAGTCTATCTCTGGATTTGTATTCATGCTCAATGGTGGTGCTGTCTCTTGGAAGAGTTCCAAGAAAGACACCATCGCGGATTCAACCACTGAGGCTGAGTACATCGCAGCATCAGCTGCTGCTAAGGAGGCGGTTTGGATAAGGAATTTCGTCCAAGAGTTGGGCGTAATCCTTGATGGAGTTGGTCCAGTTGAGGTGACATAGCAGTTGAGAGAGTCGCCTCTGCAGACAACATTGATGATCCACTTACGAAGCCCTTGCCAGGACCGTTGTTTGAAAAACATCGTGAACAATGGGACTGCGTCTAATGAGTAGTTGGCTATAGGGCAAGTGGGAGATTGTTAGAGTAGATGCCCAACTAGCCAACTTGTGGCGTGTGGGTTTTATTGACTCTTGTATATGACAATCTTTATTTATGAAATTCGTATTTATTTATGGCATTCTTTATCTTCATTATGATTATAATGTTAACAAATGTGTTGGATAAAAACCTAGAATGCACCATAGTGTATGTTAGATGTGATAGTGGATATGATGACAACATTGATGATCCACTTACGAAGCCCTTGCCAGGACCGTTGTTTGAAAAACATCGTGAACAATGGGACTGCGTCTAATGAGTAGTTGGCTATAGGGCAAGTGGGAGATTGTTAGAGTAGATGCCCAACTAGCCAACTTGTGGCGTGTGGGTTTTATTGACTCTTGTATATGACAATCTTTATTTATGAAATTCGTATTTATTTATGGCATTCTTTATCTTCATTATGATTATAATGTTAACAAATGTGTTGGATAAAAACCTAGAATGCACCATAGTGTATGTTAGATGTGATAGTGGATATGATGGCTATCATGAAACACATCTAATAGTCACTGTATATTCTGAACCCGTTCCTAGTCGATTGGGCCGTCAAAACGAGGATAAGGCCGCCCGAGCTTGAGACTAGCATCTGCGATGTGAAGTACCATGTTTCATTGGTAGGGAACATTGTGATGTTCTGAGCATGCAGATGGATAGTGACCTGGTGATCTATCAAACTACCCTCGTTCGGACTTTCCAAGTGGTTATCATTTGTCGAGTGGATAAGTCTGAGGTCTTGATTGTACTGATTAGTCCTCACTACTCGAAACGTCATTGAGACTCTACATGATAGGCGCCTCACTTTGACCCGTTTACCGACTCACTTGGGGTCATTAGGTGGCGGGATTGGATGAGGTCCCGATGCATGTAGGAGTCGATGCTTCGTTGTCGAGGATTCACCGCTCGCTTTCATGCGTGGATATCCTATGCTATCTGAGGAGATAATAGTGTGATAAATCTCTGACCAAAGTACTAGATGTGTTTTAGGTAAATGTTTTTACCTAGTAACACTCGCGATATCACTATTTAATCTCCAAGATGTATGCATAGTTATCGGATCTCTAGCGACTTCGATTTATTAATGGTCGTTGATCTGATCGGGATATATGTGTTGAAAGGACCGTACTGTACGCTAAACACGACCAACTGGTTCTTGCAGGCACTATCAGTGATACCTAGGGGATCATGGCATGATGTTGCTAGGCACTTTACCATGATCCGATGGGCAAGTCCGAAATTGTAATTTCGGAGTCACAATGGTTGTGGGACCACGGCTAGCTGTATCCCTGAACCATTGAGGGTCACACAAGTACTGGATTCATGAATCCCGCACGGAAATTGAGCTCAATGTGTTGAGCATAGGAGGAGGATTTTAGGGAGTACGACTTCCTAAAAGTCAACAGGGGTCAAATTGCGATTTCCCAGGGGCTAAACTGTAATTTTGGACTAGGTGGTCTGAAAAATTGTTTTCACATCATAATATTCAGTTTTGGAAACTGAGTCGATCGGTCTGATCTGATCGTCGATCGGAGTTATGATGAAACCACGGTAATAGAAATGAACCGAATGTTCATATGGACCTGGGCCTGACCCAAGTCCAATGGGCCTGTCCAAACCCATTACAAGTCTATTAATTATTAATATAGGGCAACTCATGAGACACTTTTGCATCTCACAACCCTAAAAAGCGCCGCCCCTCCTCTTCATAAGCCTCACGGCCGCCGGCCACTTCTTGCGCCGTCTGCCGCCGGTGATCACGTGATTGAACTTGTTCCGATCAGCGTGACGAGGAGATTTCGTTCGTGCCAAATTCGTCAGGCCTTCTAGTGCAGGCTGACGAAGGAATCCTGCTTCCGGTCGTGGACCTGATTAAGTAGTTTCTACCGCCGCCTACCGTGAAGAGCCAGATTCCCTGTGAATTTGGTTGGAGCCAGGCGCCTAGACGCCAGCAAGGTAGCATTCGATAAAATATCCTATGTATGTTTTATGTTTTGATTTATATGTATTGAACGATTTCCGGGGCAATTTTTAAACTTCCGCTGCGCCCCCGGGAAACGGGATCCGGATCCGCCATTGTCGCCAACAGATTCACCGCTCGCCATTGTGCGTGGATATCCTATGCTATCTGAGGAGATAATAGTGGGACAAATCTCTGGCCAGAGTACTAGATGTGTTTAAGGTAAATGGGTTTACCTAGTAACACATGCGATGTCATTATTTGATCTCCAAGATGTATGCATGGTTGTTGGATCTCTAGCGACTCTCGATTTAGCAATGGTCGTTGATCTGATCGGGATATTTGTGTTGAAAGGACCGTACTGTACGCTAACCATAACCGACTGGTTCTTGCAGGCACTATCAGTGATACCTAGGGGATCATGGGGCGATGTTGCTAGACGCTTTACCATGATCCGATGGGTTAGTCCGAAAATATGGTTTCGGAGTCACAAATGTTGTGAGCCCACGGCTAGCTATATCCCTGAACCATTGAGGGTCACACAAGTACTGGTTTCTCAATTCCCGTACGGAAATTAAGCTCAATTTGTTGAGTATAGGAGGAGGAAGGATGAAAGTGCGACTTCCTAAAATTAAATAGGGTCAAAATGCAATTTCCCTAAGCTTGGGCTAGTTTGACTATCCTTGAAGCTTACAGGGGCCAAACTGCTATTTTGGATTAGGTGGTCCGAAAAATTATTTTCACATCATAATGCTCATTTTTGTACACTGTGTAGATCGATCCGATCTGATCGTCGATCGGGATTATGATGGAGCCACAGTGATGGATTTGAAACCAATGTTCACCCTGGGGCCTAGGCCCGACCCAAGCCCATGGAAAATCTATAAATAGGGGCCCTGGGGTATTCATTTGATTCGTACCAAAAGCTCCTCAGCTATATTCTCCCTTCCTCTCCTCTCCTCCCCACGCTGTCGTCGCCGCCCGCCGCCGACGCCGCCTTCGCCTCCGTCGGACTTGTTCCGACCGTTCCGACAAGGAGATTCCATCCGTGAAATTTTCGTCGTGTTTTCTAGTGCAGACCGACGAAGGAATTGGGATTCCGGTCGTGGACCGGATTAGGAGGCCGACACAGCCAACCGTTGAAGTGCCGATTTCCTCGTGAAATTGGTCGGACCCAGGCGCCTAGACACCAGCAAGGTACTGATCTAAACATCCTATGTATGTTTATATACTGATTTGCAGGTGTATTGACCGTTCCCGGGTTCAAAATTTTAATTCTTCCGCTGCGTCCCGGGAGCGGGATCCGGATCCGCCGCTGCGCCAACACCATCCCCACTGGACAGATCAATCGGATATAATAAATTTTCTGGATAAAAGAAGTTCAAGCAAATAAGAATTCACAAGAAGATCAATCGGATATAGTAGTTCAAGCGGCTAAAGTGAATTTTTCGAATAATAAAAATCTTTAGGGTACACCAACCAGATAATTAGGATAAAATGAATTTTCCGGATAAAGAAGTATTTCCGAATAAAGTAGTTCAACGGATAAAGAAGACTTTTCGGATAAAACAGATCTTCCTCATAAAATAAAGTTTTTAGACAAAATATCTTTTCGTATAAATTAGTTATTCAGGATAAAGTGAATCTTTCCTTGAAAATTTTTCAATATTCTCATGCCATGTGGGTGCCATGTCCATAGACACCTAAGATGGTGGAGAAATTAGGGGTGTCAAATTCTGACCCGACTCGATAACCCGACCCGGGTCGACCCGAAAAAAACCGGGTTAGGGTTGGGGTTTTTCGGGTTCGAGTCATTTCGGGTTGACCTGAAATATGACCTGAATTTTTTTCCGGGTTCGGGTTGTTATCGGGTTTACCTGTTTGCTGTGGGCCCAAATATTAATTTCTAACCCTAATTTGGAATTCATCTTATTTTTCACGTTGCTCGATGCTCACTGCCTCACTACACTACTACTACAGCCGTCGTTCACTTGCTCAACAAAGAAGGGGATATCTCTTTTCTTTTTTTCTCAACAAAGATATGTAAACATTTCCCTCCTTATTTGCTGGTGATATCCGAAATGAACCTTATTGTTATGATTCATCTGTATTTTATAAGTGAACTGATCGTGCTTAAACTTTCATGCTGTTCTGGGATTTCATTTTGTAGCTTATTAAATGATTGTGCTTAAACTTTCATATTCTGTTATGGGATTTCGGTTTGTAGATTGCAGAACGAGGATGTTTATTTATTTATATTTTGTGCATTTCAGGAAAGATTACAAGACTGGTTGGTCAAGGTTAAACGGCTTCTTCAAGATGAATTTGACGATAGAACAAAGAAGTTTGAGTTGAGCAGTTGTATGCATTAGTGTTGATTTATTTGTTTTTAAAATTTTTTGGTTTCAGTAGGTAATATTATTATTACAGAATGCTAATTTCTATTGCATTTAAATGCTTTTTCCTGTTCTTTCTATGTTATAGTTTTGTCTAATTTGATGGTTTGCTGTTTTGTTGAAAAACTTTCTGTTGATTCCAGTGGTTAGAATTTCTTTCCCGCGGCGACATCCAATTTTTAGATGTTGCCCTTGGAAATTTTTTTTACTTTTTATCCCAATCCGATCCGAACCCACCCGACCCATCCGAATTGACATCCCTAGGAGAAATAGGGTGAGGAGGGATATATTTTTAAATAAAAAGTATATAAAAAAACCAATCACAGCTTTAATAATATACTCTTTCTTTAATGTACTCTTTCTTCATTTGTCCTTGGTTCTTTTGATGTTGTCCTACGGTTAGTACTCAACCCCTCATATGGGAGTGGATGGGAGTGGACCCCAGATGTATATAAGACCCACCCATCCCATATAAGAGAGCTGGATACTACTTGTTAGGGTAGCATCCGAATTTAGCTTTCTTTTTAGTGATTGAACATGCATTCTAGTTAAAAAAAAGCCCATGAACTCAATTTGTTTTTTTGTCCGATTTGAGAATACCACAATGAGCAATTGATAGTTTTTTTCTCAAATTAATTGAACAAGAATGATTTATGTATTGATGTTTTCTTTCGGGCATTTTGAATAAGTAGCAATACTTGTAACTTCACCGAGTCAATAAGCAGGAAAACAGGTGCCTTAATATATTCAAATTGGAGTCTTCCACACTAAACATCGGAATCGGGTTGCATTAATTGGATTAAACCAAGTTAACCTATATAATCCAGAAACTAGGTTTTAATTTCAAAACAATCGGCAAATCGGTCTGGTATTTGAAAAAGACTTTCAAAATAAATAATTTATTATATAGATTTTAATTGATAAAATCGGTGAAGGACTCAACGGGCTTGCAAAATTCAACACTAAAAAGCCCAAAGCCATTCCGCCCCAATTTGTAAAAGTTCATCGTTAAGCCCACAACAATTCCAGCCCTAGATTACAAAATTCACCTTCATTATTCCAAGCTCATCGCCGTCTACGGTCACCATTCATTAGAAAGATTATTTAAAGGAAATACATATATTCTACCAAACAAGATAGCATAATAATAATGCTTTCCAGAAAAAAAAAACTAAATGTCAAATTAATAGAGAGAGAGTTAAATTTAATTTATGTTATAGGTAAATTTTGATTGGATGTCATTTATTTACAACCAAACGACCCTTAAAACCACCTTTGTTGTTCCAAAACTCCTTCCTAAAATCTTTGGAATCACATCTTACCAGACAATCTGTCCGATCACTGAAGGGGCTGCGGCGGGAGATTACTTGAGAAGCGATGGCAGAAGAAGCTATTTTAGGATACCTGGAAAAGAATGAAGAAATTTTAGATACCGGGAAATTTGCGGAGGAAAAAGGAATCAGTCATGATGAGATTGTTAATGTTATCAAGAGTCTTAACGGTTTCCGTCTCCTTGATGCTCAGGTCAGTTTCTTTAACCTCGTATCGATTGTTTTCTGTGGGAATTTTCTCTGCGCAGTTACACAATTTGCTTGTACTATCGAGAACTCAATACCCAGTTGTTATATTGTAGTCAATGTTTGTTTACGTTACAGTTCTTTGTATCTGTGAATGCCTGAGAAGTAAAGGAAGAAGAAGGGTAATATCTTGTAAGATCAGTCAACCTACATTAAGGGGGATTCCGTTCAACAACCTATTTTTCTTAGTGGGAATTTTCAAGGACTACAGATGCTCAGTCCTTCAATCTTTATTGCATTTCTTGTTTATGAAGCTGTAACTGTTTGGATTATGCATCTTGATATGAATTAAAACCGTGTCTTGTTAAGACTTAAGCGTAGCTGATTTATATGAAGCAACATTTTCTAACATCACTTTTAATAACCTGAACCTGAATTCGAGTTTGGAAGATATATATTGTCTGTTGCATTGTGGGTCCTTCGATTGGTGGATTTATTGGATATCGTTGGAATGAGTTTCACTTTCGAAAATTTTGCAGGATATCAAGAAAGAAAGATGGGTCCTCACTGAAGAGGGGGAAATGTATGCCAAGGACGGGTCTCCTGAAGTTCAACTCTTTTTAGCAGTACCACCTGAGGGCATTGCTCGAGAAGATTTACAGGTATGGAAGTGTGGAACAATCAATTATGAGGCCCGCTGGCTGACTGAAATTAAGCAATTGACTTCTCTATGAACAAAAACCACCACACTATCAAAAGTACTCCTGCAGTATGCTTATGTATTGCAATGTCTGCTTGGTTAGTAGATTACTTCTAAAAATTTCAACTTTGCTAATGAAGTTGAAATTCTGGCTATATATATTTATAAATTCGACTGGTTCTTGGATGTAATTTTTGGTTTCAATTGTGTAATTACTTCAACCATTTCTGCTTTTCCTTCTGGCCATGGATGTGTTTCACTATTTGCTAACACCAACTTATTTTTCACACTTGGAAGAAATTCTGGTGATTTGCAATTTTTTTATTTTCCAAATGTAGAAATTGAAGCCCTCAATTTACAAAATAGGCAGCCAACAGGCCATAAAAAACAAATGGATTGAGATGGGAAAGCTGCAGGTGGCACGAAAGGTAATGCCTACCGAGAGCTTCTAGGAATGTTTTAGATGAATGGATGTGACTTTGTGCAGTGAGAATTTATTTTTTTATGAAAACAATGAAGGTTGACCATGTTGATGACAAAGTGAGGGATTCGTTGATTCAACTTCAAAATGGTGAGGTGAGTAACAATCTTTAAATGTTCAGCTCTTCTTTGTTCCTTTTACTCCTGTATCTTTACGTTAGGCATGCTTATATGACTATGCGAATCATGTTTGATCATACTTGTCTGTGGATATAAGACCATGCAATTTGTATTTCCTTATTTTTTTATAGGACACAAAATTAATGGGGGTATATTTAATTGTGGAAAATTAATGACTTGTAGTGACTTTTGTTGATTTAGAAATCCATAGATATTCAACAATGACTTTTATAAACTCCATGAAAGTCTTTTAAAAACTCTAGTAAAAGTCTATAGGTATTCAACTATTTAATGGTACTTTTAATAACTTCATTAAAGTCATTGATGTACAAATGCCGGTTATTTTCTAAATTGTTAATATGTAATTTTCATAACTTCCAAAATGAAACTTTTAAGAAGTTAATATTTTAGATTTTTTAGTTTAAAAAATTATTTTTTTATTTTAATCCAGAATATAGATCATTAATTTTAATATGTAATTATGATAAAAACAAAATATGTACACCATTTACTTTCTAATTAGTTAATTATGCATTATATAAATACATTGTTAACGTTTGTTTTAATAAAATAATTATTACATTTTTTAATCTATAACTGATTTTTTTTTCCAAAAAATAAACATATTTAATGTTATTGTTTTTCGATCGCAACGACATAATTTTATATTTCATCGCAAATGTTAAAACCGTCACTAAATCCGTGTTTTCTTTAGTGTACAATGCATAAAATTCATGTGTCCAATATTTTTATAAAATTATCATGCTATATACAAAGTAATATTAAAGATAAATTGTTGTAAGAGTAATACTATATTTAACAAATATAATTTAAATTTTATTAACTAAAATTGTTTTAATTCTTTTTCTGATTAATATGAAATTTGTTATATAATTATCATGTTACGTATGCAATATAGTGATACATTATAAAAATGTTATAAAATATACACATGAATACATATACAAAACATATATATGCTATATATATATATATATATACACACATATATATATATATATATATATATTTGTGGAATAAAATTATAAAAAATTTATAAAGCAACGTCACTTAAAATATTTAATGAAATTTATTTTATATTTTTTTGTATAATAATTTGTATTTTATAGCCTATTTTTCATATATAAAAGCCATTGAATAATATGGAGAAGTTTTTATAAATGTCTATGCAAATCTGTGAAGTTAAATCCATAGGAGTCTATGAAAATTGTTACAATTCTGTGGAATTCTATGGAAGCCAATAGAAATCTATCAAATCCATAAAAAATTTCATTATTTAAAAAACGTTATTAAATCTCCACAATGAATACACCCCTATAATTAATACGAAGAAAAAAGATTAAATACACAAAAGAAAAATAAACACAATTGCATTTCCTCTTGCACCATATTGTTAAATTTTTGTTAAGTTGCTTCTCAGAATTCAGAGTAAGTTGATTCCTGCTCTAACCATATGTATCATGGAATACAATATATTTTAATATTCACTGCTATCTTATCTGAATAGGCGATCTGCAGCCTGAAGGTTTTAGTGTACGTAATTGAGAATATATATATATATATATGTGTGTGTGTGGTTGGCTACAGGCTCTTTCTACAGTACCGAAAATTAAATTTCCCGCTGATGTTGAGTCTTTAAACACAATAACACAATCATTTTCTCAGTTTTGGTGGAGTATCTAGCTTAAAATTGCATGCAATTTTAAAATTTTTTCCACCTTTTGAATCAAGTTAGCAACTTCCTGATGAAACTATATCTGAAATCTACTTCTTCCTCTGATTCAGTTATTAGGCCCTGAAAAACGTAATATAGTCTTGACATCATTTCATCCTCTAAATGCGTAAAATCGAATTTCATCATTGTGGTCTAATTTATAACCACGAATTAAATTGCAGGCAATTGGCTCTGGCGATATTGATGGTCTCAAACGTAGAAAGCTCATTAGTTCACAGTAAATTTTTCGCTTTGTACATCTTTCCACTTTGGTATTACTACTTTTTAGTATAACATGGAATATTATATTTTTTTGCACTGATTTGCGACCTTTTTCCCTGATTTAAGAATATGGAAAGGCTATTCTGTAAAGAAAGGTCCTAAGTACACACCAAAAAGGAAAAAGGTGGCCACCGACTTAACTCGTGAGAATCTACAAAGGTAATTAGTCTACTTTGTATTTTTCCTGGTTGTTACATATAAGACTACGTTTTTGTGGTTTCCTCTATGTTCATGCCATCTTAATATCGAGATACTTTCTTCTTGAAAAATGATTATGTATGCTTCTTATCCTAGAAAAATGGAATATGCATGCAAAAAAATATTGCTTTTCTTATGCTTATTAGATGCTAATTACTTGTTCCCACTGCTGCATCGTTTTACTTACATAGAAGTTTTAGCTGCTAACTGTTAGTTGTTATTGCAAATCTCATTGCACTCTTAATTTCATTATCTGATATGTATTTTTTTTCTTTGAAGGGGTGATTGGAAAGAGATTGAGTTTAAAGAATATAACTTCCTAGCAAAGGGTCAGCCAACTGAAGGTGGCTGTCTCCATCCGTTACTTAAGGCATGGTTACTGTACCTTTTGTTTTGTGTCTTTTCATTCACATTCATTTGTGACTTGCTGACTTGTACACATCATAATAATAATTAATAAAAAATAATAAGTAAAAGTGTCAATAAATATAATTGATTTCTGCTAGGTCGCATGGATTTTGATTTAGTAAATGTCAGGTTGACAGTTTACCTTTATTAGAGATATTTTTCTTGTTTACTTTTTTTTTTAAACATAGAGGCTAGTGTTAAACTCATGCAACTAATGTGGCCAATTTTTAGCTCTGTTTCATTGGCCTTGTCTTCCTTTTGAAGGCACATAAATGGAAGAGGTTGGAATCATATACAAGTTTAGACATACTTTTTAATAGTCCTTTTATCATTAATAATGTTGAGGAAATGGTGAATTTATCTGCTGCTGACTTGATTTATCACAGAAATGGTGAAATTATCTGCTGCTGACTTGATTTAGCCTTTTGTGATGATGAGCTTGTCTGACGATGTTTCTCGAACCTAATATTTCGCTGCTGTGCCATGTATTTTATTCATTGCTATTCAATTTTGTTTTCTTGAAGGTTCGGCACCAAATTCAGATGATATTTCTCCAAATGGGGTATGTCGGTGATATTTGTTGATGAATCATGTTAAGTTTAATGCAAAGTCTTCTAATTCGGTGATTTTGCTGATGTGGCATTCTTGTTTGCAGGTTTGAAGAGATGCCAACAAACAATTTTGTAGAGAGCAGGTGCAAGGCCTCGATCTTCTGATTCTATAGCTGGCTCCTAGTGAAGTCAATTTTATATCTATATCCGTGCTTTCAAAAGTTATAAATCAGAGAGGTTAAAAGAAGTGAAGTCTTTTTCTGTTGTCTGAGATGCTTTATTAGTGTTATCATTCAACCAAGCATGCGATAGCTGGTGCCGTCTCATTGGCAGTTCTACGTCATCTTCCAATGCTGAAACTGAACCGAAACTTTGGGATTACGTATATATATATATTTTGCGTACAAAAATAGAAAACAATGAAGCCATCATAGTATTTTGCTTCCATCCCTTTCTTCTTTCCACTTATTATAAATGCTGGTTTCCCCTTTGAAAAATCAATTTAGAATATTGTAGCTTGTATATTGATGCCACCATCACTATTCGAAAAAAAATGAAAAATTTGGATTGCACTTTGTGTAAATACAGACTTTAATGGCATCGTATATCAGAAAGATGGCTCTATGTCTGCCTGCATTTTCTCTTAATTCATCTGCAGTAAGATTTGATAAAGTACTTGCTTGAGCTTGCAGCTTCTGGAACTTTGATGCCCTTTTCCAACCACAACAACATCCTGCTCGTGATTCTCACGATACCTTCTTTTTGAAAGGTCGCTCAAAATTTCAGTTTTTATATTAACAGCATTCCTTTTAAGTTTCTGACAGTGGTTAATGTTTCACAGAGCCCTCAACGACAAGAACACTACCTGAAGATTACGTTGAGCGGGTTAAACAAGTTCATGAATCTGGTGGTTATGGATCCAGGGGGTAGGTATTCATGTTATTTACCTTTTTCTCTTTCCATCTTTTAAACTGAGTAACAAATATAACTGTCTTCACTAGGTATGGCTATGAATGGAAGAGAGAAGAAGCCAATAAGAATCTTCTTCGAACTCATACTACTGCTGTTTCCTCCCGGATGCTTTATGCACTTGCACAGGTTAACTACTTTTACCTAGCATGGCATATCTATAGTTTCACCAATACTGGATATGCACAAGTGCATTTATTTTGTTCCTTTTCAATTGTGTACACTGCAAGACTATGCTTACTAGCTAATTTTTTAGCATCATATTTTTCCGTAAAGTACTTGGTTCTTTGAATCACCTTGACAGATTATTACTCAAGATGTAGCACTAACTTATTTATGTTGCCCTCAACATTTTAGTTTCCCTTTCCTTTCTTCTGTTGGATTTCTTTTCTGTGGATTTGTGCATACACATTATTCTCTTAGTTATACTCCATGATTCTATTTCTTGATGTCCATTTCTTTTGCAGGGAACATTTGCCCCAAAAAGTTACTATTCGATCGATCGGGTCTTCAGAAATGAAGCGGTAGATCGGACTCACCTTGCTGAGTTCCACCAGATAGAAGGTATCCAATACGTTGTATACAGATGTGCATGTTTTAGTTTAATGGCTCAACTAGTCGCACCTTGTTGATAATGTTAATAGTTTGCTAGCTGCATTATGGGAGGAAACAAAAACGGTGGATCTGGTTGCAGTAGTGTGACCTTTAGAAAGATTATAGGTTTGTTATTGCTATATATATATATAGTTTACAAAATAGATGAAGCAGTTTTTGAACAAATTTCTGATAAAATTGAAGAAATTTAACTTTCTATTTAGACTCTACGGGCTCACAGAGACTCTCTGTGAACTGGAACTTCCCATTGAAACTGATAGTTACTATCTAGTTAGATTGTATTTTCTTTGACTTGCAATGTGAATTGTGACCAATTATATTTTCTCTGTCGAGTATAATCATATATAGCTATGTTTGTTTTCTTTGGCTGAATGTTACTTTTCACTCTTTTTTATGCTTACATTCAAACCGTCTTACTATTGGCAGGATTAATATGTGATCGTGGACTTACCCTTGGGCATTTGATTGGAGTTTTGCATGACTTCTTTTCTCGTCTTGGTAAATACTATTATTCAATGGGTTAAGGAGTTAAAGAATCTTTATCAAAAATGAAGTAAAGATTTGAGTTAGATAAGGTCGATTAACATTTAATGAACAGAATAAGAGCTACTTTGTATACAGAAGTACTTTGCTTTAAATACAATCATAAAGCTGAACATTTTTAAGTGCTTCTGCTAAAAACCAGTAGTTTTTATGCTATGTATATGATAGCCATATATCATTCAAAAAATGTCACATTTTGTGGTTCGACTTCGGCATGTTTGCACGTTTTTTAGAAATAACAATCCAATCAAAATATCTGTTACACGCACGTTTTCTTCATTCAAACATGATTGCTGACTATGATTCTTCCATCTCTCCATTTCAGGAATGTCCAAGCTTAAATTCAAACCTGCATATAATCCTTATACTGAACCCAGCATGGAAATCTTCAGGTCAGAAGCAAAATTTCACCAAATGGCTAAATCTCTACATTGGAGCATAGTCTAACTAAAGTTGTTTCAGTTATCATGAAGGTTTACAGAAGTGGGTCGAAATTGGAAACTCAGGCATGTTTAGACCGGAGATGCTTCTTCCCATGGGGCTTCCAGAAGATGTCCAGGTCATTGCATGGGGGCTTTCCCTTGAAAGGTAGGAATTTTTATACAACCTCATGTTTTCTAGTTCAACTGCAATTTTTTGAATGGTCAATTCTTATCATGTGGTTTTTCTGTCTTAATGCTTTCGGATCACAGGCCAACAATGATTCTGTACGGAATTGATAACATCCGAGATCTCTTCGGCCACAAGGTACTTAAAAACTGTCTTTAGCTCTGTGATGGAGCCATAAATTTACTGTGGGGTGATCTAAAATTGGAAGGATGAAATCTGGTTCATATGTAGTATGAATTATTATGATTATAAAGTAATAAAAAATTGCGAGTGTAAAGAAAGATATAAGAGGGAAAGAGAGAAAAGCTTCCTGAAGTCCAATGTGACTCCCACTATTATCATTCCTAGAGAAATTCTCGCCAAACTAAAGTCAAAGATTATCAACCAGATCATGCATAATTATTTTGCTAGTGTCATTTATTAGAACTATACTTTTGATGTTTCACACTAATGCAAGTGATGTAGCTAGATTCAGATCACATTGTCTGTCAGCTTATACACATCAGACACAACCCCGGTAGTGATAAGAATGCCATTTGGGGTGAATTTGCAGTTTCTTGAATATAATGTGTGATTTTGCAGGTGGATCTTAGTCTGATCAAGAGAAATCCATTGTGTCGACTTGGTATTTAGGACGCAGACGCAGGCTTTTTTCTTCACTCATTGAGTTCATCCCGGTTTCTATCTATTGTTATTGCTGGTTAGATTCTTATTTGCCAGACTAAAATTGATCCATACATTTAAAAATTAAAAACAAAATCTTCCTCCCAGTCAAAAAAAAAAAAACAATCTTCCGATGGATTAAAATAGATCCACACTTGATTTATTGTTTTTTTTGTAATATTTCTGATCTCTCAAATGTCAAGAATTTCCCTTACGCTGGATATTTATGTTCGATTTCTATGTTGGAGATGACAGTGGAGAGATTTATGAAGTATCCAGATAATTGGTCTCGACTTGTTTTATTCTTCTCTTTAATGTCGATCGAGTATTATATATCCTGATCTATCATGATTCATGGTTGAAGATTTGATATTTGAATAAGAAGTTTGCATTAAATGTGATGTTCAATCTATACTAGCACTTGTGCAAAGGATATATATATATATATATATATATATCTAACATATCAAGTTTAGAGTGAGGCGAATTGTGTTTATAAACAATTTTTAGAATCAGTTCGGTTAGAAGCTGGCTCCAGTACTCAATCTAATTTTATTTTTTGAGAAATAAAAAAAGTATACAAAAGATGTCAATCAGGTAGTGAACTGAAAATGCGATGTATGCAAAATGAAATAGTAATAACATATTAGAGTCCGGATTTGGTTTTGGATGTACAAAGCAACGTTTCTACGTTTCTCCTTCTTTCGAACTGAATGATTTTCACTAAAAGTGCATACAGTGTATTATAAACCACTCAGTCAGGCTGCATTGGATTTATCACTCAAAAATAGCACGTAGACTGTGAATACAAGTCTGTAGGCTTTGAAGTTTTTTGATCTGCTCAAATACTAGTCCGTTTATTTCAGTACACAACTGAATTGATTTACAGAAGATTGATTTGAATACAATGAAGAATTGCTTCTGTAAAATTGAAAGAAGATGAAGACAATTCGTAGTAAGACTTTTGTTTCGTCAAATAATCAGCAAGCCAGCAGTCAGCAAGCAACAATCTTTCGAACTGCTCTTCGCTTCTATTTATACCCTTCAAATTCAACGATAAGAAATATATTCGATAGGCTCATCCGATGAATATCTTCTGTGTATAAAGGGCATTTTGAAAGATTGTACTATCTCCGTACGTCACTGATTGCTCCGTTAAAATGTTTCCCGTTTTGGTTGCACAACAGTGATCATCGTACATGGTCAGATTGACATATTCTGAATTTGTTCAACAAACTTTTTGTCACGTCATAGCCTTGAAGTTTGTACTAATCTGATTAATACGAATCTCCGGACTGATATTGTTCTGATTTTGTATTATGTTCTGATCCGTCCTGCACTTCGCACCTTATACTGTGATAACCAAAATGGATATTCAACACTGAGTTGTCCTTACCCAACTTTTTCTCTTGATCTGATCTGATTTTAGAACTGAGTTGTCTTTACTCACCCTATTCACGATCTTCGACCTGATATGATCTACTAAGCTCTGAGCTGTTTTGTGCTGCTCTTGTTCATTATCTGAACTGATAGTCAAAGCTAAGTTAACTTTACTAAGCACGTTCTTTACTCAGCTAGTACAAATTTTTCGGCATGATCTTATCAGTTAACTATGAGCTGATTTCTTTTCTCTGAGTTGATTTTGTTTTCATAAAAACTTAGAATATTTTTCTCAACAATTTTCCTCTTTCAGGTGATGACAAAACCTAGAACAGAAGACGTAATTTTTTTTTTCATCGAAACACTGTCTAAGCTGTTCTGGATATAGACCTTGAAACCGAGGTAATCCAAATTGAAGTATTAATCAGTTCTGGGTTCATGTTCCCTACATGAAGTCCCTGATCTGGTTTCCAATTCTGTGCTTTGAACTGAACTTATCTTATTTTTCAATCTCTTCCTTTTACTTCTTTCCCTCTTTTTTGAAAAAAAATGCATTCTCTATTCCTTCACTGCTATCTTCTCCCTTTTAAAAAATTCTTTCTATTCCTTCACTACTATCTTCTCCCTTTAAAAAATTCTTTTACACTACTATCTTCTCTGTTGGAGAACCGCGGCGGATCCGGGTCCAACGGATGAACATTCCGTTCATCCCTATCACCGTGACTTCATTGTAACTCCGATCGCCGATCAGATCGGACCGATCGACTCAGTTTCCAAAACTGAATACTATGATCTGAAAAACCATTTTTCAGAACCCCAGTGCAAAATGACCGTTTTGCCCCTCAACAGCGGAAAATCACGATTTGACCCATGTTGACTTTTAGGAAGTCGCACTCCCAAAAATCCTCTTCGTATGCTCAACACATTGAGCTCAGTATCCGTGCGGGAATCTCGAATCCAGTACTTGTGTGACCCTCAATGGTTCAGGATACAGCTAGCCGTGGGCCCACAACCATTGTGGCTCCGGAATCACAATTCCGGACTTGCCCATCGGATCATGGTAAGAGCGTCTAGCAACATCGCCCCATGATCCCCTAGGTATCACTGATAGTGCCTGCAAGAACCAGTTGGTCGTGGTTAGCGTACAGTACGGTCCTTTCAATCCATATGTCCCGATCAGATTAACGACCATTGGTAAATCGAGAGTCGCTAAAGATCCGATAGCTATGCATACATCTTGGAGATCGAATAGTGACATCGCGAGTGTAACTAGGTAAACACATTTACCTAAAACACTTCTAGTACTCTGGCCAGAGATTTATACACTGTTATCCCCTCAGATAGCATAGGATATCCACGCATGTCTGCGAGCGGTGAATCATCGACAACGATGCATCGACTCCTACATGCATCGGGGTCTCACCTAATCCCGCCGCCTGATGACCCCAAGTGAGTCGGCAAACGAGTCAAAGTGAGACGCCTATCATGTAGAGTCTCAATGACGTTTCGAGTCGCAGTACAACCAAGACCTCAGACTTATCCACTTGACAAATGGTAACCACTTGGAAAGTCCGAACGAGGGTAGTTCGATAGATCACCAGGTCACTATCTATCTGCATGCTCAGAACATCACAATGTTCCCTACCAATGAAACATGGTACTTCGCATCGCAGATACTAGTATCTAGCTCGGGCGGCCTTATCCTCATTTTGACGGCCGAATCGACTAGGAACATGTTCAGAATACACAGTGACTATTAGATGTGTTTCATGATAGCCGTCATACCCACTATCACATCTAACATACACTTCGGTGTATTCTAGGTCTTTACTCAACACAATTGTTAATCATTATACAACACAATGAAAGTAAAGAATGTCATATAAATAAATGCGAATATTACATATAAAGATTGTTTCATACAAGAGTCTATAAACCCACACGCCACAAGTTGGCTAGTTGGGCATCTACTCTAACAATCTCCCACTTGCCCTAAAGCCAACTCCTCATCAGACGCAGTCCCATTGTCTCGCGATGTTTTTCAAACAACGGTCCAGGCAAGGGCTTCGTAAGTGGATCAACAACGTTGTCTGCAGAGGCGACTCTCTCAACTACTATGTCACCTCTAGCCACAATATCCCGGATTATGTGGTATTTTCTCAGTATGTGTTTGGATCTTTGGTGAGACCTATGCTCCTTTGCTTGCGCAACGGAACCCGTGTTGTCGCAGTACACCGGGACTGGACCAACTCCATTAGGAATGACGCCCAACTCTTGGATGAAATTCCTTATCCAAACGGCCTCCTTAGCAGCAGCTGATGCTGCGATGTACTCAGCCTCAGTGGTTGAATCCGCGATGGTGTATTGCTTGGAACTCTTTCAAGAGACAGCATCACCATTGAGCATGAATACAAATCCAGAGGTTGATTTCGAATCATCCACGTCACACTGGAAGCTAGAATCAGTGTAGCCTTCCAGTTTCAGTTCACCACCCCCATAGACCATGAACATATTCTTAGTCCTTCGTAAGTACTTAAGAATATCCTTCACGGTCTTCCAATGCAATTGGCCGGGGTTGGCCTGGTAGCGGCTCGTGACACTCAGAGCATATGCGACATCCGGTCTAGTCGAGATCATGTCATACATAATACTACCTATTGCCGAGGCATATGGCACACGTGTCATACTCTCTATCTCCTCATCAATCTTCGGACACATAGACTTAGATAGAGTGACCCCGTGGCACATAGGTAGGTGTCCTCTCTTGGACTCTTCCATAGAGAACCTCTTAAGTATGGTATCGATGTAGATAGCTTGGGTGAGTCCGAGCATCCGTTTAGATCTATCCCGATAGATCTGTATTCCAAGAATATAGGATGCCTCACCCATGTCCTTCATCGAAAATCTACTAGACAACCATACTTTAGTTGATTGCAGCATTCCTACATCATTCCCAATGAGTAGAATGTCATCAACATAAAGTACAAGGAATGTCACAGCGCTTTTAACTACCTTCTTATATACACATGGCTCCTCGGGATTCTTGATGAAACCAAATTCCTTAATTGTTTCATCGAATCTCAGGTTCCAACTTCGCGATACTTGTTTGAGACCGTAGATCGATCTCTGAAGCTTGCATACCTTATGCTCGCTTCCAACAGATGAAACCCTCAGGCTGCGTCATATAGATCTCTTCCTTAATATTTCCATTAAGGAACGTAGTTTTCACATCCATTTGCCATATCTCATAGTCGTACCATGCGGCTATGGCTAACAGGATTCTAATTGACTTGAACATTGCGACTGGCGAGAAGGTTTTATCATAGTCAACACCTTGCCTTTGAGTGTAACCTTTCGCAACCAGTCGTGCCTTGTAGGTCATTACCTTACCATCAGGCCCAAGTTTCCTCCTGTATACCCATTTACACCCAATAGGAACGATTCCTTCGGGAGGGTTAACAAGAGTCCAAACTTGGTTAGCATGCATTGAGTCAAACTCAGACTGCATTGCTTCAAGCCACAAATTAGAATCAGCATCGGAAATTGCCTCCTTGAAAGTTCTTGGATCAGATCCAACAACTTGATCACCTTGATCATCTTCAAGGAGAAAACCATATCTCTCAGGAGCCCTAGGGACCCTTTCGGATCTCCTAGGTGCGACTATTTCTGGTACTGGCTCTGGAGATGCAGGAGACTCACCTTGTACTTCGATTGGATCTCGAACCTCTTCGAGTTCTACTATTTGCCTTTTCTATCAAGTAGAAATTCCCATTCCATAAAGGTGGCATTCCTAGAAACAAACACTTTTGTTTCGCTGGGATAGTAGAAGTAGTATCCAATGGAATTCTTTGGATACCCAATGAAGCAGCATAAGATGGATCTCGTATCCAGCTTATCTCCCACTGTCTGCTTCACGTAAGCAGGACATCCCCAAATCCTCATAAATGAGTACTTGGGTGGTTTGCCCATCCATATCTCATATGGGGTCTTATCCACTGCCTTGGTGTGGACATTGTTCAACAACATTACCGCCGTTTCGAGTGCGTAGCCCCAAAATGAGGTAGGAAGTTCAGTGAAGCTCATCATAGATCGAACCATATCCAACAAGGTCCGATTACGATGCTCCGCTACACCATTTAGCTGTGGTGTGGCCGGAGGGGTCCACTGTGCGAGAATTCCATTCTCTTTCAGATAGTCTTGAAATTCAGCACTCAAGTATTCACCACCTCGATCAGATCGAAGTGCTTTAATACTTTTGCCTAATTGATTTTCTACTTTAGCCTTGAATTCTTTGAACCTTTCAAAGGATTCAGACTTGTACTTCATCAAGTACAAGTACCCATACCTAGAGTAATCGTCGGTAAAGGTGATGAAGTATGTGTGAGCATATTTAGTACCAATACTAAACGGGCCGCACACATCAGTATGGATCAAATCCAATAGGCCTTGAGTACGCTCACCCTTGCCCTTGAAGGGTTGCTTGGTCATCTTTCCTTTAAGACAAGATTCACAAGTCGGTAGGGAGTTAATGTCTGACAGATCAAACAAATCACTC
>KQ999080.1:332932-344298 GCA_001598015.1 Dorcoceras hygrometricum
ACAGTGACTATTAGATGTGTTTCATGATAGCCGTCATACCCACTATCACATCTAACATACACTTCGGTGTATTCTAGGTCTTTACTCAACACAATTGTTAATCATTATACAACACAATGAAAGTAAAGAATGCCATATAAATAAATGCGAATATCACATATAAAGATTGTTTCATACAAGAGTCTATAAACCCACACGCCACAAGTTGGCTAGTTGGGCATCTACTCTAACATTCTCCTTTTCAACAAATTCTTTCTCTTCCTTCACTATTATCTTCTCCCTTAAAAAAAATTCTTTTACCTCTTCCTTGTACTATTTCCTCCCTTTTTGGCATCATACCCTTGTAAGTGCTCTACAAATTCATCGGCTTGAGATCTAAGTGTAGCTAACTTTTCAGAAAGTTCCTTCTTGTAGTTTCGAATCTCCTTCACAATATGGAGGTGTATTACATGTTGATTCCGTCTGATAGTACTTGAGAATATTCAGCTGTGAGAGGATTTTGGCTTCAAATGTCTGTAAATCAAGTAGCATCTCCAGCTTATCTGTTCGTAGTTCTCTCACTCCGAACTCATAGCTTCAACTTCCTTAGTTAAGCGCTGAACTTCTAAAACTAACTTAATTCTGGGGTACTTGTAGAAATAGGATTCATCGATAAAACTGCATTTCGCCTGTTCTGGAGTACAGATCCGTAATCTGTTCCTATCTCTTTAACAGTTTAAGCTCTAATGGTTGCTGCTCAGGAACCTGATGAACACTCAATTTGTTTTGCCCCGCAAAACTATCTTCAACACTGACTACTTCAAGGAGCAAAACATCCGAACCATTCCCTTATCCCAGAATTGGATAAGAATACCTGCAAAAAAGTGAATTCAAATTAAAAACACGGTACTAATAGAAAATGTAACAGCACACATAGTTTTCGAAAATATTTTTAGGGAAAATATTTGAATACTGAAAGATGATTACAAAATGATGATTTTGAAAATGCAAAGAAGAAAACAATTTGCAGTAACTTGTAAAAGTGTGAACGATGAAAATACATTGGTCTACATGGTAGTCGTATATTAAAAACATTTGAAATTTTAAACATGTAACCAAACGATTTTAAAAAAATTAAAAAAAATGATTAAATCGCATTTTGTTTACCGTGTCAAACAGGAAACATTTTTTCAAACACCGTGATACGATCTAATAGCATGCGTGTCGAAGCTGATCAGATCAACACGGACACAGTCTGAAGAATTTGCTCTTTTCTGTTTGAAAAATTTGTTCCCCCTTAACAAGTTCAAAACTAAGACATATCTAAGAGACCAAGATGTTTCTAAAATAGATGCTTGGTAGCTGTTATTGTACGAAAACTCCACCAAAGACAAGGAATCCTGCCAACTTCCACTGTAGTCCATTACTACAGCTCGCGACATATCTTCCAGAATAGTTCTCTCGGATTGGCCATCAGTTTGAGGGTGATAAGCTGTACTCATAGCCAATCTAGAACCTAGAGCTGCTTGTAAACTCTTCCAAAATGTGGAAGTAAACCGTGGATCCTTGTCTGAAACTATTGACACCGGTACGTCATGAAATCTTACTACAGAATCGATGTACAATCTCGCCATTTTATTCAAAGAACATGTCATGTCGTAGGGAAGGAAGTGGACTGATTTAGAAAGTCAACCAAAACCGCATCGCATCCACGGCTGGAACGAGGCAAGTGTGTCACAAAATCCATGGCTATATGATCCCAATTCCATTAAAGCACCTCTAAGCTCTGCAACATACCACCAGGTCTCATCCTATCCGCATTGACCTGCTGGAAATTTAGACATCGAGCCACAAATTCAGCAACATCATTCTTCATATCTGTCCACCAATAGTGTTGTTTCAAAGCTTGGTACATCTTTCTCACACCAGGGTGGACACTGTGGCGACTACAATGAGCCTCTCTCAAGATCATCTTCCTCAAGTCGATAAGGTTAGGTATCACTAACCTACCCCGAAACCTCACACAACGATCAGAAGCAACAGAATATTCATCCAACTGACCTGCTTGTGCCTTCAACTTCAACTTGTGGATGTACGGGTCAGTTCTCTGTGCTGCTCTGATGTCTGACACAATCTACGGTTCGACTTGAAAAGAGGAAACCACGAAGTAATCATCGCCTGGGTAAAACCACCAACCCATTGTGCCCAAACTTTCGAGATACTCAGAGATGCAAACATCGAAACATGGGCTTTCTTGCTAAGGCATCGGCAACAAGATTCATCCTTCCTAGTTGATATTGTATCTCGCAATCAAAATCCATGAGTAGTTCCATCCACCTGCACTGCCTCATAATCAAATCGGACCGAGAAAAGAGATATTGCAGACTTTTGTGGTTGGTGTACACCACAAACTGCTCACCGTAAAGGTAATGGCGCCAAATTTTCAAAGCAAACACAATGACCGCCAACTCCAAATCATGAACCGGGTATCGAGTCTCGTGAGGCTTCAGTTTTTGGGACGCATAAGTAGTGACTCGTCCATTCTGCATCAAAACACAACCCAGTCCACTAGCGACGCATCAGAACAGACCACAAATCCTCCTGAACCAAAAGGCAATGCTAACACTAGACCAGTGGTTAACTTCTCTTTCGGCATCTGAAAACTATTCTCGCACTCCTCTGACCAAACAAATCTCCTATCTTTCTGAGTCAACTGCATCATGGGCTTGGCTATTCAAGAAAATCCCTTGATAAAGCGCCGATAATAACATCCCAAAAAGCTAAGAATTTCAGAAACATTTCTGGGACGTTCCCAGTTCACAACATCCTTCACTTACTGGGATCACCGAGATACCCTGAGACGAAATTACATGACCCAGAAAAACCACTATATCCATCCAAAACTCGCACTTGGAGAACTTAGCATACAGCTGCGAGTCTCGAAGAGTTTGGAGAACTAACCTCAGGTGTTCTTTTTGATGCCTTTTTGTTTCAAATAGACCAAAATATCATCGATGAACACGATCACAAACAGATCTATGAACTCTATAAAGACTCGGTTCATCAAATCCATAAACACAGCTCAACTCTCGTGCATGCAGATCTCGCTGCATTACTCAAACCAGCTTGCGACGGTCAACTCAAATTGCGACGGTCAACTTTGCTTGCGACGCACGCCCAACTGTAATAGATCGCACCAACAGATCAGATCATGCATTCCAACCAGTTCTCGCCAAACTTGACAACCACGATCAGCTCTTGCCCAAATCAGAAAACAACAACTAGCTCTCTTCTAATCCGAATGCATCTACCAGCTTACGCATAAGCGGATTTGCTAATTAGCACAACACAACACGGGCGATCTGAAAGCTCAGCTCAGGGCACCTAGAACATCCCAAAGCTGAATCCAGCTTACGACCCAGCTCCTAACAGCTTACACTAATACAACAAAATCCCAGAGCTGATCGCTTCTATTTTGTTTTCCCAAAACAGCTCACAACAGAAAACCCGTTTAACACCCAACGAGGCAGTTCAGCTCAGATCTGATCCTCCTGGATCAGCTCATGCCTGATCTGATCCAAGCTAAAACTTTATTAATCTCCTTAATTAATCCTCTAATCTTCCAGAACTCACATGTATGATGGATCCTCAATTGATAGGTTCTCTATGAAATTTTCAGTTTGTTCTCTTGATGATTCTATGCTGGAACAACTTGGATCTCTTCTGCTAGAATATCTTGAATCTCTGCTGGTCTTCTATTATGTAACTCATTATCACTAGTTTCAACAAGATCAATAGCATCTAATCTATTACTCAAATCATTAATAGATGCAGCAGAAGATGAGTTAAACTGATTTAATCAAATACGACATGTATGGACTTGTCAGCGTTCTGTTATTAAAGACTCTATACGCTCTACTGACAGCTGAGTAACCAAGAAAAATGCCAATATCAGCACATGCATTAAAAGCAGTTAAATGCATTTTGCCATTGTTGGGAATGTAGCATCTACAACAAAAAATTTAAATATGAAATGTCAGGTTGTGCCATTCCATATCTCATAGAGTGTCTTCCCTAAGTTCTTATTGATCATTGATCTGTTTTGAAATATGAAATGTCAGGTTGTTTGCCATTTAAGATCTCATAGGGTGTCTTCCCTAAGTTCTTATTGATAATCGATCTGTTTTGAGTGTAGCATGCAGTGTTCACAGCTTCCGCCCAAAACGTTTGAGAAATCCTGGAATCAGTAAGCATAGTTCTCGCAACGTCTTTCAAAGTATGATTTCTTCTCTCAGCAAGTCCGTTCTGCTGAGGTGATCTGACCACAGATAACTCATGCCTGATTCCGTTGTTTTCAAGATAGAATTATAATTTTTGATTTAGAAATTCAGTACCTCGAGCACTCTTAATCCGATTGATGGAAGAAGATTTCTCCTTTTGAAGTCGTTTAAAATTTTTATCAGCTGGTCCATAGTATGGTCTTTTGTTTTCGAAAAAATTACTCAGGTGAACATGGAGTAATCATCGATTATAACAAGGGTATATCTCGTTCTCTCTAAGCTCATTACTGGCATAGAATAAAAAAGATCCATGTGCGACAGTTCTAAGCTTCGAGAAGAAGAGTTGCTCCCTCTATTCTTAAAAGTAGATCGGACCTGATTTCAAGCTGACAAGCTGAACATATTGTCTTCTGAAAAATCTATTTTGGGCAAAACCGGTGATCAAATCATGCTTGCTCAGACTGTCAATGGTTTTAAAATTTATATGATTCATGTGTTTGTGTCAAATCCATAATTTTGAACTATCAGCAATTAGACAAGTATATTCAGTTATCAGCTGATCTGAACAGTTCGCTTTATAAGTGTTTCCTGATCTGTGTCCAGTCAGAGCAGTCAAACTGGCTGGGCTCTGAAATGTGCACGTGTGTTTGTAAAAATTAACAATGTAATTATTATCACATAGTTTACTGATGCTAATAGATTATAACATAAATTTTCAAACAATAGCACATCCATAATAATAATGCCCCCAATTTCACCTTTTGAGTTGTGACTGAAAGTGATATTTGGACCTTTGATCAGTTTGATGTCTGTTAGCAGGTTGAATTTTCGGTCAAGTGTCTTGACCATCCACTATACAAATACCATGTTGATTTCTTTAACAAATTGCTCCTGCTAGCTTGTAGCAAAAAAGAAATTTTTGGTGCCCAGTTTTACTTGGGTCCAGATCGAATTATCTCTTTTAGGACCCACACTTGAATTACCCTTATAGTTTTTCCAGCGTGTGTGCCCATTAAAGTTCGTGCAAAACCAGTGTGCGATCTGTTTTGATTCCGTTTGGTATTTCGACCATATTGAACGTTTCTGTTCTGAAACCTTTTTATTTTTCGATGGTCTGACCTTTGTCGAGCAATACCCTACTAGTTCAGATCAGATAGACAAGAATCATATTTGGCTCTAATCTTGTCCAGTCTCTTCTTAAGCCAGCTCATCTTAAAACTCTTAGGCAGGACATAGCCGATGCCTGCTTTTCCTTTTTGGTTCAATTTATCCCCGTTCTGAATGTCATATTTTATGGAATCAAGTGTTTCATGTACCATACTGGCTTTGACAAAGTTCATTTTCTTGAACTTTTCATTAGCAGATCATACTGAGCACTAGTCTGTTCTGAACTGCTTTCTTCGCGATTAAAACCCAGACAATTTTATCATTCACTGATTTATGAGATCGTGCAACTTGTTCTGTGAGACAGAGGACTTAGTCCATGAGTTCACCAATGCAGATGCAGTCTAACAATCTCTCTAATATATAGCTCTGCATACTGCGTCAAGGTGAAAGTGTCTTCACCGGTAGGAAATGAGCGGACTTGGTGAGTCGGTCCACAATCACCCAAATCGCTGTGTAGCCCCTGGGACTCCTGGATAATCCAACCACAAAATCCGTCGTAATGTGCTCCCATTTCTACTCAGGGATAGGGAGCAGCTGTAGCAACCCTGCTGGTTGCTGGTGCTCTGCCTTGACCTACTGAAAGGTCAAGCACTCGGACACAAATCGCCCGATGTCCTTCTTCATCCCCGCCCACCAATAAAGAGTCTGTATATCCCTATACATCTTCTAACTCCCTGGGTTGATGGAGTATGTCGATGCATGAGGCTCTGATAAGATCTCTGTCAGACCCGGTGTACAATACAAAGATTAACCACGCAATTAACAACTGCGAAAGAATTTAAAAGTGGCTAAAATTTTTCGCTTTGGCCTGAATTAGAAAACATAATTTAAAATTACATTGATACTCAAAATATTGGTTTTACAACAACCGGAAAACCCAACAGCAAGCAAATAACAATACAAGCATCGAGTGTCTCCCAATCAATAAAACTATTAAACCAGCAATATAACATTACATCACTACGGGACATTCCCCTGTGACGACTCTATTGCATACTTATATAATATACATAACTGGGACACTCTATCCACCTCTCGGGACACCGCTGAGTCATCTCCTCGACCAGCTGAGAAACCTTGGTAACCTGAACAACACAAAGATAACCAAACAACCAGCCCCAGAGGACATGGGTCAAACCCCAGTACGGAGAGCAATACAAACAACAAATAGATGGCAACATATATAAATGCACGTGCTATGCATGAGACAGCAGGATACAAAAGCAGCAGGCTAAAACCAGAACATGAAGCCAAAGGAGCTCAGAGACCAGCTCAACAGGTGTCAAATAGATCGAATAAATGATAGTGCACAAAACATGTGAGAGCGTGGTAGCTATCCAATTGTGTCAACACACGGTACCAGAGCAAAATCAGATCACTCAACCTGCTGTTGCCAAAGCTCATGAGAGCGTGATAGCTATCCACTCGTCTCATAGCGGATAAAAACTAAACCAACAGGGAGATGAGGAGCACGGTATTGACGCTCGTCCTCAACAACAGCTGCTGGTACATACGGGTTATCACAACAACAACAAATGACTAACAGATATGAGCTCAATAGGAAAGATGCGTGTATGCCAATGCAACATCTTACAGTAATCAGCACAGAGACTAGCAGTAAGCAACAACGATACAACAACACACAATACACACATACCAGCAAGCATACACATATATCCATGCCTACCCCAAAGCTGTAAGACAAGCTCAAATCCGTACCTTCAGTTTCTGAGCTACAATTACCGCAACAAGAGTCCCGAGTAACTCAAATCTGCCACTTGCTTGGCCAAACAACAACAACTAGCTCAGGGACATTACGCACAAAAACACGAACTGGGAGCCATAGACTCAACCCAGCTCTATCCTACCTTTGTAACACAATAACTACCTCTAAACGAAGCACAAGGTAGGATCTAGTACTTATTCAAAGCACTACCTGAACAGAAGAACCAAATCTTTCAGTATACGAACAACGACGCACTATAGCTTCTTCGCGTTCTTCTTCCAGTAGCTCAAAACTCTCCAAAAGAGGTAGCAATGGAAGCGCCTTAGCAAGGGGAACTCAACGCTACCAACCTCGCTCAAGTCTGTGTCGTCTACCGTCGGGAATCAAAGGAAATCCACCACGGGGAACAGTAACTAGGGTTCTAAGACGAACTGGAGTATCGAAGTCACGAGAGGAATATCTTCTAAGTGTTGGGAAAATAATGTGTTCGTCTGGTCAAAGTTCTCTATATATACAACTTAAATCTCCCCAAATCTGGTGAACATTTGCCACCGACAACATCGGGCTCACAGCTGATACCAACCCATATCTGAGTACCACTCCAGATCTGGACTATACGCTATACCAGCGCGCTACTTCAAAAAGACATTGCACATGAGTACGCTCAGAGCGACCATCTCGCACCCAGATTTGGTTTCTCAAAACAGTGTTGCACCACCATCCAGCTCCCGAAACCAACCAGCTCTCTCGCATCCAGATCTCACATCTTAGCTGGTTCCTGTAAACGACATCGTACAAAACTCCAGCTAGTTCATAAACATGTATCGCTAAACGGCGTCTAATCGCGACCCAGATCAGAACGACCAGCTCACACTCATTCAGATATTGCCTCATTAATACTCACGATCCGCACCGGTTTACACTAAAACCATGAACAGATCGGTCTAGCCAGTATTACCAGATTACACCCTCAAATCTGGTTTCTCCCAGAACAACGTCGCTCCACTATAACTCAAAATATGCAACTTCGCGCTCTCAGAATAATTCACGACACGATTCTTGAGCGCTCAACCAAACAGATTTGACCGTTCTACGAACCAGATCAGAGCCATTTCACGCACAAAACAACTAGCTCTTCTTCAAATCTAATCCAACTAAATACTTAGCGATTCAGATCTCACATTTCTCCCCCAATAAAAAGGATTTCGTCCTCGAAATCAAGCAACAAACTCTAGAACGAACAAAAACTTAGCATCACAGAAATGTAGCCAAAACCTCAAAACTAAGAATACACAACACAGAACTCGTACAGCAGATCCACAATTCACAGAACAAAACCAACCAGAAGCACTCTAACATACACCAGGAGGCTACTAACCAAGAGTTCAAGATACTGGAAAACAACAACAAACAATCTAGATACTGGAGTTAATGCAATATCTACCCAAACAAATGGGGCCATTCACGTTGCATCTTCTCTTCCAACTCCCACGTAGCTTCTTCTCTACCATGTTTGCTCCATTGAACCATCACCAAGGAAATGGTCTTGTTCATGAGCTGTTTCTCCTTCCTATCCAAAATCTGCAAGGGATACTCAACATAGCTCAAAGTTCGATCAAACTCTTCCTCGTCAGTTCGCAACACATGAGAAGGATTCGACTCATACTTCCTCAACATAGATACATGGAACACATCATGTAATGAGGACAGCTCTGGTGGAAACAACAAGCTATAAGCCAAAGGACCAATCCTCTCCAAAATCTCATAAGGTTCAACATAACGAGGAGCCAACTTACCCTTGAGTCCAAATCTCATAAAGGAGAAACTTTCAAGAACACTCGATCCCCAACTTGAAATTCTAAAGGCCTACGCCTGCGGTTTGCATAGCTAGCTTGGTGATCTTGTGCAGCTTTCATATGCTGTCGAATCAGATCTACCTGATCTCTTATATGCTGCACAAATTCTGGAGAAGACAGCTGCTTCTCCCCCACTTCTTCCCAACAGATTGGCGATCTGCACTTCCTACCATACAGTGCCCTTGAGTCCAAATCTCATAAAGGAGAAACTTTCAAGAACACTCGATCCCCAACTTGAAATTCTAAAGGCCTACGCCTGCGGTTTGCATAGCTAGCTTGGTGATCTTGTGCAGCTTTCATATGCTGTCGAATCAGATCTACCTGATCTCTTATATGCTGCACAAATTCTGGAGAAGACAGCTGCTTCTCCCCCACTTCTTCCCAACAGATTGGCGATCTGCACTTCCTACCATACAGTGCTTCGAACGGTGCCATTCCAATTGTTACTTGGTATCTGTTATTATAAGAAAATTTCACCAACGACAAAGAATCTTGCCAACTACCACTGAAATCCATAACCACAGCTCGCAACATATCCTCCAAGGTCTGTATAGTCCTCTCAGATTGGCCATCGGTTTGGGGATGATAGGCTGTACTCATAGCCAATCTGGTGCCCAAAGCTGTCTGCAAACTCTTCCAAAATCTGGAAGTAACCCTTGGATCTCGATCTGAAACTATAGACAAAGGTACTCCATGAAATCGTCAACAAAATCGATGTACTGTTTCACCATCTTTTTCAAAGAATTCGTCATATTATAGGGAATGAAGTGAGCTGACTTCGAGAGTCTATCAATTACCACCCAAATAGCATCACATCCTTGGCTGGAACGAGGCAAATGGGTCACAAAATTCATAGCTATGTGCTCCCAATTCCATTGGGGCACCTCTAAACTCTGCAATAGTCCACCAGGTCTCATCTTTTCCCCATTAACTTGCTGACAATTCAGACAACGAGAAACAAAATCCGCTACATCATTTTTCAAACCTGCCCACCAATAGTGCAACTTCAAGGAATGGTACATCTTCCTTGTACCCAGATGGACACTATGTCTACTACAGTGTGCTTCTCTCAAGATCTCCTCATTCAAATCAATCAGATTTGGCACTACCAACCTGTCACGAAACCTCAAACAACCATCAGATGCGACAGTGAAATCTTCCAACTGTCCAGCTCGAGTCTTCAACTTCAGCTCATGGATATACGGATCTGTTCTTTGAGCCGCCTTAATATCCGAAACAATCTGTGGCTCTGTTGGCGCAGCGGCGGATCCGGATCCCGCTCCGCTCCCGGGGCGCAGCGGAAGATTTCAAAATTTTGCACCGGGAACGGTCAATACATAACAATTACAGCAAATAAACATAATAGGATGTTTGATTTGGTACCTTCCTGGCGTCTAAGCACCTGGATCCGACCAATTTCACGAGGAAATCGGCACTTCAACGGTAGACGGTTGTCGTTCTCCTAATCCGGTCCATGAATGAAATCTCGATCCCTTCATCGGTCTGCACTAGAATGTTGGGGAACCATGGCGGATCCGGATCCCGTCTCCCGGTGAGGCAGCGGAAGAACAAAATTAGACCGGGAAACGTTCAATACAATTCTATAATAACACAATATGAACCATTCATAGGGTGTTTCTCAGGATGTTACCTTGCTGGCGACTTGCGCCTGGCTCCAACCGGAATTACAAGAAGACCGGCTCTTCACGGTAGGCGGCAGTAGATTCGTCAATCAGGTCCATGACCGGAAGGGAGACTCCTTCGTCAGACTGCACTAGAAGGCCTGACGAGATAAGCATGGATGGAAACTCCTCGAAAAGTTGGCCGGAACAAATTTCGGCGAGGGGCGGCGACGCGGCGGCGCAAAGGCGGCGGCGGCGGCGGCGGCGGCGGCGATATTAGAGAGAGGAGGGGGGCGGCGGCTTTGGTGGTTGGAGAGACTAGGGTTAGGGTTTTGTGTAATCTCATGTCATGATTAAAGCCTTAAGTCTAATTAAATATACTAGTGATAAACTTGGACCGGCCCAACGGGCGCGGGTCCAATGTATGAACATTCGGTTCATCCCTATCACCGTGACTTCATCATAACTCCGATCGCCGATCAGATCGGACCAATCGCTCAGTTTCCAAAACTGAATAATATGATCTAAAAAACCATTTTTCAGAACCCCAGTGCAAAATGACCGTTTTGCCCCCCAACAGCGGGAAATCACGATTTGACCCCTGTTGACTTTTAGGAAGTCGCACTCCCCAAAATCCTCCTCAAGTGCTCAACACATTGAGCTTAGTTTCCGTGCGGGAATCTCGAATCCAGTACTTGTGTGACCCTCAATGGTTCAGGGATACAGCTAGCCGTGG
>KQ999080.1:349616-371243 GCA_001598015.1 Dorcoceras hygrometricum
GGCTAACAAGATTCTAATTGACTTGAACATTGTGACTGGCGAGAATGTTTCATCATAGTCAACACCTTGCCTTTGAGTGTAACCTTTCGCGACCAGTCGTACCTTGTAGGTCATTACCTTACCATCAGGCCCAAGTTTCCTCTTGTATACCCATTTACACCCAATAGGAACAATTCCTTCGGGAGGATTAACAAGAGTCCAAACTTGGTTAGCATGCATCGAGTCTAACTCAGATTGCATTGCTTCAAGCCACAAATTAGAATCTGCATCAGAAATTGCCTCCTTGAAAGTTCTTGGATCAGATCCAACAACTTGATCATCTTGATCATCTTCAAGGAGAAAACCATATCTCTCAGGAGCCCTAGGAACCCTTTCAGATCTCCTAGGTGCGACCATTTCTGGTATTGGCTCTGTAGGTGCAGGAGATTCACTTGGTACTTCAGTTGGTTCTCGAACCTCTTCGAGTTCTACTATTTTGCCTTTTCTATCAAGTAGAAATTCTCTTTCCATAAAGGTGGCATTCCTAGAAACAAACACTTTTGTTTCACTTGGATGGTAGAGGTAGTATCCAATGGAATTCTTTGGATACCCAATGAAGTAGCATAAGATGGATCTCGTATCCAGTTTATCTCCCACTGTCTGCTTCACGTAAGCAGGACATCTCCAAATCCTCATGTATGAGTACTTGGGTGGTTTGCCCATCCATATCTCATATGGAGTCTTATCCACTGCCTTGGTGTGGACATTGTTCAACAACATTACCGCCGTTTCGAGCGCATAGCCCCAAAAGAGGTAGGAAGCTCAGTGAAGCTCATAATAGATACAGATACAACAAAGAAAGCATATAACACAAAATATGCAGCACGTAGTCACATAAGTCAAGCACATGCAACACGCAACACTGTGCCTAGACTCAAGTGTGATCAAAGGAATTGAGCTTATCCCAGTTTAAGCTCTGATACCAAAGGTGTCAGGCCTCGTGCTCACAACAGATAAACACATGCGGAAGCTATCAAAAAGTGGGTAAAATTTTTGCTTTTAGGCCCGACGGTTTCAAACATATAATTTAAAATACAGCGATACTTAAAATAAGTTTCCCAAATCATAAAACAATCAATCACAAAGCATACATAATTCAAACATGTATCATACTCCCCTAAGGGTACAACAACAAAGCGCAGGGCATCCCCCTGGCTAACTGATACATATATATATATATATGCTATATGCTACTGGGACACACTAGCCACCTCCTGGGGCACCACCAGCTGGGTTGAAACCACGACCAGCTATAGAACCTGGGTTTCCTGAAAACAACGCAACAAAGAAACAAACCAAGCCCCGGAGGGACATGGGGTCAAACCCCAGTACGGAGAGAAATAATACAACAGAAATAAACAGCAAGGAATAAAATGCAGGTGCTATGCATGAGACGCCGAAGAACAACGGAAAGCTCGACTCTCGAAGGAGCTAAGGAACTCAAACATAGCTCCAAGAATTATCAACAACATACAGTGGCCACGGGTGTGTTCACAGTGTGGTAGTGAGCCACTCGCCATGATACTACACCCACTTACCGGATGAATCAAACAACTCAATCTGCTGTTGCCTCGCCCATGAACTGTGGTAGTTAACCACTCGGCGCATGGTGGCTACGATCCCAGCAGGGAAATGAGAGTGCGGTATTGCCGCTCGCCCTCACATCTTGGTAAGAACAACAACAGCAATGCAACAAGGTACAAAGACTACCAAAACGGAAAGGAATACCATGCGTGTATGCAACATACGGAAATGCAAGCATAAAAACATATGCAACGCAGCAAATACACAAATAGCATACACAATCCTCAACAGGACACAACCAGCAGGCATGGCAATTCCACATACCAGCGACTACAATTCATCCAAGCCATAACTTCGCTGTAAATCAAGCTCAAATCCGTACCTTATACTGAGCAACAACTAACCCTGCGAGAAATCTCGAAGACTCTGGTAAAAGCCTGTTAAACACACGGCATTCACAAGTAAATCTAACAGGTTGCTAATCAAGCTCACGGCTGGGAGTCTCACTCAACCAGCTGCTCCATATGCCTCAACAATTACTTAGAAATATTAAAAACTATGGCTAGGAACAAGGTCTCACCGAAAACCAGAACGTAGTTCCACCAAATCGACGCAACACTCGAACGGCAGCAACTTCGCGTTCCTCGACTAGCCAATTCCAGCTTCTAAAACTGGTATGAATTGGAAGAGCTTCTCAAGAGGAGTCCAACGCTACCTCGCACTAGCAAAACAACCACCGAAAACGACGGGAAATTGTCGGAAAGCTCACGGCTGAACAGTGCTCTAGGGTTCGAAAGATAAGGAACGAAAGGCTGGAAAATATTCTAAGTATAGAATCTGGTATCGAATTTGAAGACCAAGTCTTCCTATAAATAGCACTAGCAACGACTAGAAATCAATACCAATAATTGTCCACCGACAAAACCAGCAGACGCAAAGACAGCTGCTGAAATCTCGAGCCACGCTAAACAAATCCAGTCGCTAGCTACAGTGATCACCACCAGCTGCAAGCTACAGTAGCGAACACTCTCTCGCAGCTGGACAACGCTGTTTCAAAATACAAAAGCTGGACAGCCAGTCGACCGGACGCTAAAATCAATCACAAGGCAAACCATCGACTGGTCCTCAAAACGGCGTCGCACCAACTTACTCAAACGACGTCGCATAGGATGCTCAATCCTTAATACCAGCTGCTGGTCATCCAGACGCAAAACACAAAACAACGCACAACGCTTCCCTCGTCTGGTACCAGTCGCAACGTACCAACACAACCAGTCGCAAGCACCAGCCAGTCGACCGGACGCTAAAATCAATCACAAGGCAAACCATCGACTGGTCCTCAAAACGGCGTCGCACCAACTTATCCGGACGACGTCGCATAGGATGCTCACTCCTTAAAACCAGATGCTGGTCATCCAGACGCAAAACACAAAACAACGCACAACGCTTCCCTCGTCTGGTACCCGAAAATGCAACTCAAACCTCAAAACAGAGATCTAAACCACAAAAATCTCTTAATCAACCGATTAATTCCAACAATTAATCCTTAATACAAAATCAGGTCTCACACTAACAATCTCCCACTTGCCCTAAAGCCAAACAAACCCACATGCCACAAGTTGGCTAGTTGGGCATCTACTCTAACAATCTCCCACTTGCCCTAAAGCCAAACTACTCATCAGACGTAGTCCCATTGTTTCACGATGTTTTTCAAACAAGGGTCCTGGCAAGGGCTTCGTAAGTGGATCAGCAACGTTGTCCGCAGAGGCGACTCTCTCAACTGCTATGTCACCTCTAGCCACAATATCCCGGATTATGTGGTATTTCCTCAGTATGTGTTTGGATCTTTGGTGAGACCTAGGCTCCTTTGCTTGCGCAACGGCATCCGTGTTGTCGCAGTACACCGGGACTGGACCAATACCATTAGGAATGACGCCCAACTCTTGGACGAAATTCCTTATCCAAACCGCCTCCTTAACAGCAGCTGATGCTGCGATGTACTCATCCTCAGTGGTTGAATCCGCGATGGTGTCTTGCTTGGAACTCTTCCAAGAGACAGCACCACCATTGAGCATGAATACAAATCCAGAGGTTGACTTCGAATCATCCACGTCACACTGGAAGCTAGAATCAATGTAGCCTTCCAGTTTCAGTTCACCACCCCGATAGACCATGAACATATTCTTAGTCATTCGCAAGTACTTAAGAATATCCTTCACAGCCTTCCAATGCGATTGGCCGGGGTTGGCCTGGTAGCGGCTCGTGACACTCAGAGCATATGCGACATCCGGTCTAGTCGAGATCATGCCATACATAATACTACCTATTGCCGAGGCATATGGCACACGTGTCATACTCTCTATCTCCTCATCAGTCTTCGGACACATACACTTAGATAGAGTGATGTTGGGATAAGCGGTGGCGGCTCCGGATCCCACTTCCCGGGGCACAGCGGAAAAACAAAAATTGGCCCGGAAAGTGTTCAATACATCAAAATTAATCTACAAACATACATAGGATGTTCATAGATTTCTACCTTGCTGGGGTCTAGGCACCTGGGTCCAACCAGATTTATAAGAAAACTGGCTCTTCACGGTGGGCGGCGGGATATCCTCCAATCAGGTAAACGCCGAGGGGTCCACTGTGCGAGAATCCCATTCTCTTTTAGATAGTCTTGAAATTCAGCACTTAAGTATTCACCACCTCGATCGGATCTAAGTGCTTTAATACTTTTGCCTAATTGATTTTCTACTTCAGCCTTGAATTCTTTGAACCTTTCAAAGGATTCAGACTTGTGCTTCATTAAGTACAAGTACCCATACCTAGAATAATCGTCGGTAAAGGTGATGAAGTATGTGTGACCGTACTTAGTACCAATACTAAATGGGCCGCACACATCAGTATGGATCAAATCCAATAGGCCTTGGGCTCGTTCAGGCTTGCCCTTGAAAGGTTGTTTAGTCATCCTTCCCTTGAGACAAGACTCTCAAGTCGGTAGGGAGTTAATGTCTGACAGATCAAACATGTCACTCCTAACTAACTTGTTCATCCTACTTAGAGAAATATGACCTAGCCTAGCGTGCCAAAATTGTGCTGGGTTCAAGTTATCGCATTTCCTTTTAATCGTCGTTGTATGTGCTTCGACATCGCGAGTTGGAACGTCTTTTAATTTTAAGGTGTATAAATCATTTTCGCGTTCCCCAATTCCAATTAAACATTCATTCTTGTAAATATTGCAAATCGAATTAGCAAACATACAAGAATATCCATCACTATCAAGCATAGAAACAGAAATAATGTTCTTTATTAATTCCGGAACAAACAAAACGTTTCTCAATAACAACTTAAAATCAGAAGACAGAAATAAATAAACATCTCCTATAGCTACTGCAGCAACTCTTGCTCCATTGCCAAGCCTCAAGTGGGTCTCACCCTCTCTAAGACGTCGGCTTCTTGTCATCACCTGCAAATCATTGCAGATATGAGATCCACATCCGGTATCAAGTACCCAAGAAGTCGAACTAAGAGACATATTTATTTCGATATAGAACATACCTTTCGCAGTTCGCAACTGCTCGAGGTACTCCTTGCAGTTCCTCCTCCAATGCCCAGGCTTGTGGCAGTGGTGGCAAAATCCTCATGCTTGTTTGGCTTGGAAGCCTTTGCCTTTGGCTTCTTGGTGGGCTTTTTCTCCTTTGCAGGGGCAGAACACTTCTTTCCCTTGCGTCTGGGCCCCTTCTTCGCAGAGGAAGAAGAGACCATAAGGAGGACGGGCTTGTCCTTCTTTATGGTTCCTTCAAATACTACAAGCATGTTAACCACATCTTCAAGGGTGGCTGCCAGCTTGTTCATGTTGAAGTTGACCACAAAGGGGTCAAATGCAGCGGGTAGTGAGAGGAGAAATACATCCACCGACAGCTCGTGTGGAAGTGTGATATCAAGGCCCGACAGCTTTTCAACGAGCCCAATCATACGAACCCCATGCTCGCGGACCAAAGTCACATCACGCATGCGACTCGTCATCAGCTCCTTGACAGCCGTGAACCTCTCATGTCGAGAGTTCTCCCCATACAGTTCTTTGAGATGAAAAAGTATGTCAGCAGCATACTTTGTCTTCTCAAAGTGCCGTTGCATTTCATTGGACATCGATGCCATCACATAGCATCGAGCTTTAACCTCGTCGTCCCACCATTGTTTAAGCATAATCAGCTCCTCAGGGCTGATATCGGCAGGGGTTTCCTCCGGAGGACTCTTCTCTATCGCATAAAGAAGTTTCTCCGAAGCCAATACAAGATTGAGGTTGCGGAGCCAGTCTTGATAGTTTAGACCGGTGAACTTGTTGCTATGAAGTATAGCAGCGAGCGGTTTTTTCATCGAAACCATTATAAATGCAGTTATACTGAAAAGAAAATAGACTATCATCACCAACTATATATAAAATAATCGCTAAGACATAAAACAAGGTCTTTTAGTTCTATGAATTACCCTCCCACTATTTTAACGATTTCACCACCCTCTAATGAAATCGAGAAAGCAAGTTTCTTTAGTGGGTACACGGAGACCAATCAAGCAATCATGGACCCGAATAATATCAGCCATCCATGACCCCCAAAAGGTAGTTTCCGATTGCAACCGGTGCAACCTCCATGTATTCACCTCACGTCCAGTAAGGGCCCAATAATATGACGCCGTTTACTATCACGTGTCAAGATGACCCATCAATGTTGAGTCGTGAAGGACGGTCCCCTTAACGTCCCCAATAATATGAGCCAATGTTAAAGGGAGTTCCAACCAACTCACAACAATTGTCAATGGAGTGGACAGCTTTATCAATCTAATTAATATGCATAAATTAAATAATCAATTTATTTATCACAAAATCATATTTTAATCATAAAATCGCATTTTATAATAAAATCGTATTTTGTCGATAAAATCAAATTTTAATCAACAAAATCATATAAAATCATATTTTACAATTAAAATCGTAGTTCGCTATTTTAATTGTATCAAATTGGGCTTAAAAAAATTCTAGGCCCAAAAATCTCAAAATTTCAAAATCGACCAAAATCAGCCCGACATCGAATATCGGCCCGAAAACTTCATGGGCTGCCCGGGACAGGCCCGAACATAACCCTAGAAGAATTCAGCCGTCACGACATCGCCGGAGCATCGTCGGACGGCGGCCGCACGTCGGCGGCCGCCGCCACAAAATCGCGCGGCGGCAGCCGCACAACGTCGCGCCAAGCGCGAAGCACGGCCGCGCGCAACGTCGCGCGCCCAGCAGGTGAGCGCCGGCCAGTGGTTGCGCCAGCCAGTGGCGCAACTGTGCGCATAGTAGCGCAACAATTGCGCTGGACAGTGTCCAGCCATGTGCGACAACTAGCAAGCAACGGCCGGCGGCAGATCGCGCAACAATTTCGCGAAGCGGCGCCCAGCGATCGGCCAGTGGTTGCGCATCCTTGCACGAAGCCGCAACATCCATTGGCGCAACGGTGCGCGAACCAGCGGCCAATTCACGTCCGCCATGCGCGCCCAGCGCGCATGCTTTGCGCGCGATCTCGCGCGCGGAGGGGCGCTGCCATGCGCGGCGGCGCCGTGGCCGGTTTCAAAAAAATTTTTGTTCAATCGATTTGCAATTTCAAGATCAGATACAATTATGGCATCAATTGTATTGAAGGATCCGAGCCTTGGCTCGATACCACTGTTGGGGAACCATGGCGGATCCGGATCCCGTCTCCCGGCGAGGCAGCGGAAGAACAAAATTAGGCCGGGAAACATTCAATACAATTCTATAATAACACAATATGAACCATTCATAGGGTGTTTCTCGGGGTGTTACCTTGCTAGCGACTTGCGCCTGGCTCCAACCAGAATTACAAGAAGATCGGCTCTTCACGGTAGGCGGCGGTAGATTCGTCAATCAGGTCCACGACCGGAAGGGAGACTCCTTCGTCAGCCTGCACTAGAAGACCTGACGAGATCAGCACGGACGGTAACTCCTCGAAAAGTTGGCCGGAAAAAATTCCAACGAGGGGCGGCGACGCGGCGGCGCAAAGGCGGCGGCGGCGGCGATATTAGATAGAGGAGGGGGCGGCGGCTTTTAGCTATAGAGGCTAGGGTTAATATGTATCTCATATCATGATTAAAGCCTTAAGTCTAATTAAATATACTAGTTATAAACTTGGACCGGCCCAACGGGCCCGGGTCCAACGTATGAACATTCGGTTCATTCCTATCACCGTGACTTCATCATAACTCCGATCGCCGATCAGATCGGACCGATCGACTCAGTTTCCAAAATTTAATACTATGATCTGAAAAACCATTTTTCAGAACCCCAGTGCAAAATGACCGTTTTGCCCCTCAACAGCGGGAAATCACGATTTGACCCCTGTTGACTTTTAGGAAGTCGCACTTCCAAAATCCTCCTCAAGTGCTCAACACATTGAGCTTAGTTTCCATACAGGAATCTCGAATCCAGTACTTGTGTGAAAAGTGAGGTGCCTATCATGTAGAGTCTCAATGACGTTTCGAGTAGTGAGGACTAATCAGTACAACCAAGACCTCGGACTTATCCACTCGACAAATGGTAACCACTTGGAAAGTCCGAACGATGGGTAGTTCGATAGATCACCAGGTCACTATCTATCTGCATGCTCAGAACATCACAATGTTCCCTACCAATGAAACATGGTACTTCGCATCACAGATACTAGTCTCGAGCTCTCCCGATCAGATCAACGACCATTGGTAAATCGAGAGTCGCTTAAGATCCAATAACCATGCATACATCTCGAAGATCAAATAGTGACATCGTGTGTGTTACTAGATAAACCCATTTACCTAAAACACATCTTGTACTCTGGCCAGAGATTTATCACACTATTATCTCCTCAGATAGCATAGGATATCCATGCACAAAGGCGAGCGGTGAATCCTCGACAACGAAGCATCGACTCCTACATGCATCGGGACCTCACCCAATCCCTCCACCTGATGACCCCAACAGAGTTGGTAAACGGGTCAAAGTGAGGAACCTATCATGTAGAGTCTCAATGACGTTTCGAGTAGTGAGGGCTAATCTGTACAAACAAGACCTCGGACTTAATCCACTCGACAAATGGTAACCATTTGGAAAGTCCGAACGAGGGTAGTTCGACAGATCACCAGGTCACTATCCATCTGCATGCTCAGAACATCACAATGTTTCCTACCAATGAAACGTGGTACTTCACATTGCAGATGCTAGTCTCAAGCTCGAGCGGCCTTATCCTCATTTTGACGGTCCAATCGACTAGGAACGAGTTTAGAATACACAGTGACTAATAGATGTGTTTCATGATAGCCATCATATCCACTATCACATCTAACATACACTATGGTGCATTCTAGGTCTTTATCCAACACAATTGTTAACATTATAAAATAATGAAGATAAATAATGCCATATAAGAATACGAATTCCATAAATAAAGATCGTTTTACAAAGAGTCAATAAGAACCCACACGCCATAAGTTGGCTAGTTGGGCACCTACTCTAACAATCTCCCACTTGCCCTATTGAAAACTACTCATAAGACGCAGTCCCATTGTTTCGTGATGTTTTTCAAACAACGGTCCTGGCAAGGGCTTCGTGAGTGGATCAGAAATGTTGTCTGCAGAGGCGACTCTCTCGACTGCTATGTCACCTATAGCCACAATATCACGGATTATGTGGTATTTCCTCAGTATATGTTTGGATCTTTGGTGAGACTTAGGCTCCTTTGCTTGCGCAACGGCACCCGTGTTGTCACAGTACACTGGGACTGGACCAACTCCTTCAGGGATTACGCCCAACTCTTGGACGAAATTCCTCATCCAAACCACCTCTTTAGCAGCAGCTGATGCTGCGATGTACTCAGTCTCAGTGGTTGAATCCGCGATGGTGTCTTGCTTGGAACTCTTCCAAGAGACAGCACCACCATTGAGCATGAATACAAAACCAGAGGTTGACTTCGAATCATCCACATCACATTGGAAGCTAGAATCAGTGTAGCCCTCCAATTTAAGTTCACCACCCCCATAGACCATGAACATATTATTAGTCCTTCTTAAGTACTTAAGAATATCTTTCACGGCCTTCCAATGCATTTGGCCGGGGTTGGATTGGTAACGGCTCGTGACACTCAGAGCATATGCGACATCTGGTCTAGTTGAGATCATGCCATACATAATACTACCTATTGCCGAGGCATATGGCACACGTGTAAACACTCTATCTTCTCATCAGTCTTTGGACACATAGACTTGGATAGAGTGACCCCGTGGCACATAGGTATGTGTCCTCTTTTGGACTCTTCCATAGAGAACCGCTTAAGTATGGTATCGATGTAGGTAGCTTGGGTGAGTCCGAGCATCCTTTTTGATCTATCCCTATAGATCTGTATTCCTAGAATATAGGATGCTTCACCCATGTCCTTCATCGAGAATCTACTAGACAACCATACTTTAGTTGAATGCAACATTCCTACATCATTCCCAATGAGTAGAATGTCATCAACATAAAGTACAAGGAATGTCACAACATTCTTAACTACCTTCTTATACACACATGGCTCCTCAGGATTCTTGATGAAACCAAATTCTTTAATTGTTTCATCAAATCTCAAGTTCTAACTTCTTGATGCTTGTTTGGGACCGTAGATCGATCTATGAAGTTTGCATACTTTATGCTCACTTCCTACAGATGTGAAACCCTCAGGCTGCGTCATATAGATCTCTTCCTTAATGTTTCCATTAAGGAACGCGGTTTTCACATCCATTTGCCATATCTCATAGTCGTACCATGCGGATATGGCTAGTAGGATTCTAATTGACTTGAACATTGCGACTGGTGAGAAGGTTTCATCATAGTCAACACCTTGTCTCTGAGTGTAACCTTTCGCGTACCACTATCGTTTTTCCTTTTAATAGTTGTTGTATGTGTTTCCACATCGCGAGTTGGAACTTCTTTTAATTTTAAGGTGTATAGATCGTTTTCGCGTTCCCCAATTCCAATCAAACATTCATTCTTGTATATATTGCAAATCGAATTGGCAAAATGACAAGAATATCCATTACTATCAAGCATAGAAACGGAAATGATGTTCTTTATTAATTCAGGAACAAATAAAACGTTTCTCAATAACAACTTAAAATTTGAAGACAGAAATAAATAAACATCTCCTATAGCTACAGCAGCAACCCTTGATCCGTTGCCAAGCCTCAAGTGAGTCTCACCCTCTCTAAGACACCGGCTTCTTGTCATTATCTGCAAATCATTGCAGATATGAGATTCACATCCGGTATCAAGTACCCAAGAAGTCGAATTAAGAGACATATTTATTTTGATGTAGAACACACCTTTTGCAGTTCGCAACTGCTCGAGGTAATCCTTACAGTTCCTCCTCCAGTGTCCAGGCTTGTGACAGTGGTGGCAAACATCCTCAGATTTGTTTGGCTTCGGAGCCCTTGCCTTGGGCTTCTTGGTGGGCTTTTCCTCCTTCGCAGAGGCAGAACGCTTATTACCCTTGCGTTTGGGCCTCTTTTTCGCCGAGGAAGAAGAGCCCATAAGGAGGATGGGCTTGTCCTTATTTATGGTCCCCTCGAACACGACAAGCATGTTCAAAACCTCTTCAAGGGTGTCTTCCAGCTTGTTCATGTTAAATTTGACCACAAAGGGGTCGAATGCAGCAGGGAGGGAGAGGAGAAGCAGATCCACAGACAGCTCATGTGTAAGTGTGATATCAAGGCCCACTAGCTTCTCAGTGAGCCCAATCATACGAACCTCATGCTCGTGGACCGAAGTCCCATCGTGCATGAGGCTTGTCATGAGCTCCTTGACAGTAGTGAACCTCTCAGTCCGATAGTTCTCCCCATACAGCTCCTTGATATGAAGGTGTATGCCAGCAGCATACTCCGTCTTCTCAAAACGCCGTTGCATTTCGTTAGACATCGATGCTATCACATAACACCATGCCTTAAGCTCGTCGTCCCACCATATGTCTAGCTTTGCCAGTTCCTCAGGACTGGCATCGGCAGGGGCTTCCTTCAGAGGGGTCTTCTCTAGCGTGTAGAGAAGTTTCTCCGAAGCCAAGACAATCTTGAGGTTTCGAAGCCAATCTTGGTAGTTCAAACCAGTGAACTTGTTGCTATCCAGTATAGCAGCAAGTGGACTTTTGATTGAAGACATTGTAATAGCAGTTTATACTGAAAGAAAAAAACAGACATGCATTACAGACTATTTATGAAAAACGCTAAGACATAAAACAAGGTCATTTAGTTTTATGAATTACCCTCCCACTATTTTAACGATTTCACTACCCTCTAATGAAATCGAGAAAGCAAGTTTCCTTAGTGGGTACATAGAGTCCAATCAAGAAATCATGGTCCCGAATAATATCAGCCAACCATGATCCTCAAAAGGTAGAGCCCAATTGCAACAGGTGCAACCTCCATGTATTTACCTCACGTCCAGTAAGGGCCCAATAATATGACGCCGATTACTATCACGTGTCAAGATGACCCATCAATGTTGAGTTGTGATGGACGGTCCCCTTAACGTCCCCAATAATATGAGCCAATGTTAAAGGGAGTTCCAACCAACTCACAGCGAGTGTCAATGACGTGTACAGCTTTCCGGCATACATAATGTGAGACCTGGAATTGTATTAAGATTAATTTGGCTGGAATTAATCAGTTTTTATCAGCCAACCATGATCCTCAAAAGGTAGAGCCCAATTGCAACAGGTGCAACCTCCATGTATTTACCTCACGTCCAGTAAGGGCCCAATAATATGACGCCGATTACTATCACGTGTCAAGATGACCCATCAATGTTGAGTTGTGATGGACGGTCCCCTTAACGTCCCCAATAATATGAGCCAATGTTAAAGGGAGTTCCAACCAACTCACAGCGAGTGTCAATGACGTGTACAGCTTTCCGGCATACATAATGTGAGACCTGGAATTGTATTAAGATTAATTTGGCTGGAATTAATCAGTTTTTAGAGATTTCTGGTGGTTCAGATTTCTGTTTTTGAGTTTGGTTGGTATTTTCGGGTCAGATTTCACACTTGGAGCAATTCTGGGAATTTTGGAATTTTTTTCGAGTTTGAATCTGTTGGCAGATTTGCTGATGTCATGATTTCTGTTGCGCGTTGGCATAGCAATTGCTGATGTAAGCGTTGCTGTTGAAGTATCGGTTGAGTTAGCAATCAGATGTGATGACGTAAGGTTATCTGTTAGCGCTTGTATTATTCTGGATGTGGACAACAAGTTCCTGTAGCGCGAAGGAAACGGTGCCGTTTTGGTGAACGCTTGCGGGAGAGATCTGTTGCCAGCGATCAATGTTCAAGCGTTTAGCGTGCTGTCTTCAGATTTGCTGGCGTGTGCGAAGCTACGTCGTATTTGGTCTAGCGCTATGGAGAGGTCTGCTCGTGTAAGGAGAAATCTGTTGTGTGTAGCGCGAGTTCTGGGAACAGATGTCAACGCTGGTAAACTCTCCTATAGCGATCGCTGTTGTGTGCGTAGCGTGTTTCAAATGTTTAGCGCTTAGATCAGATTTGCTGATGTGGCATGGAATATGTTGTAGTGTAGTGCTTCAGCCAGATTTGATGACGTGTCTGAGCGACGCCGTTTTGTTAGCGCATGCGTTATCTTGTAGATGGATATGTTTTTGTCGGTGCATGATTTTAACCAGATTTCTAGCGGGTATATATGTTAGAAGCGTGGCCTTCTATTACTTCACCAGATCCCATACTTAGTAAAATTCTCTCGATTGTCGACCTCTGTTCTTCGAACCCTAGTACTGTTCACCGTGAGTTTCTCCGGTGATTTCCCGTCGTTTTCGACCGTTGTTTGATATGTTTGAGGTAGCGTTGGACTCCTCTCGAGAAGCTCTTCCATTTTATACCAATTTTGGAGGCTGTGGTTGGATAGTTGAGGAACGCGAAGTTGCTGCCCGATCGTGCGTTTTGTAGTGCAGGTTTTCAACCAGATTTCTCGGGATTTCTTTGTGGTAATTGTTGCGCAGTATTGAGGTACGGATTTGAGCTTGATGTAGCTTGGAATTGGCGTGAGATTTAATGTGAGATTGCTGGGATTGTTTCGGCGGATATGAATGCTGTGTTTGTAGCTGTTGCATTGTGTTATGCTAGCTGCTCTCGGTTGTTTGCATACATGCATTTATTCACTTGCATTTCAGATCCCTTGTATTGTATCTCGGCCGATTGTGCCTTGTGTATTGTGCTGTTGTTTTTCTTACCAGGATGCAAGGGCGAGCGGCGATACCGCACTCTCATCTCCCTGCTGGGATCTGTTAGCCACCATCCGCCGAGTGGTTAATTACCACAGTTCATGGGCGAGACAACGACAGGTTGAGTTGTTTGATGCATCTGGTATTTGGATGTTGTGTCAAGGCGAGTGGCTCATTACCACACTTTGAACACACCCCGTGGCCACTGATTCGTTGCAGATCTTTTGGAATTATGTTTGAGTTCCTTGGTTCCCTGTTCGGTTGTAGCCTTCAGCTGTTATCCGATGTCTCATGCATAGCATCTGCATTTTATCTTATGCATTTCTTTAGCTATTTCAGTTGCTCTCCGTACTGAGGTTTGACCCCATGTCCCTCTGGGGCTTGGTTGTTTTCCTTGCTTGTGTTGTTTTCAGGGAACCCAGGTTTTACAGCTGGTCGTGGTTTTAACCCAGCTGGAGGTGCCCCAGGAGGTGGTTAGAGTATCCCAGTTGCGTATAGCATATTTATATGTATCAGCACAATTAGCCAGGGGGATGCCCTGTGCTTCGTTGTTGTATCCAGTGGTTGGAGTCTGATACTTGTGTTTGTATGCTATACTGTGTTGTTATGGCTGGTAGCCATTTGTTGTTTTGTTGGTTTCGAAAATTGGGATATCTATTTTGAGTATCGCATTATTTTAAATTATATTGTTTTAAACCGTCAGGCCAAAAAGTGAAAATTTTACCCGCTTTTTGATAGATTCTGTGTGTGTTTGTATGATTTTACTCTGTTTAGAGCACGAGGCCTGACATTTTTGGTATCAGAGCTTAAGCTGGGATAAGCTCGATTCCTTTGATCACACTTGAGTCTAGGCACAGTGTCGTGTGTTGCATGTGCTTGATTTATGTGATTACATGCTGCATATTTGTGTTATGTGCTATCTATGCTGTATCTGTTCTGTTTTGCTTGATCCTGTTGAGTGTTTTCATAGATGCCGCCTAGACGTCGTGGTAGAGGTAGGGGGAAGTTTGAGGAATCGGCAGGATATAACTAGGATCAGCGTAGTGCGCGTAGTCGTAGTCGTGTTGGACACGACGAGGAGGAGGAAGTTGAGGTTGCGGCGCCTCCTGTGGAGAGGATGGATGTCGTGATAGCACGGTTTCAATGGATGAACCCTCCAGTTTTTAATGGTGACGAGTCCAGTGAGGATGCAGACTCGTGGCTCCGGAACATTATTGGTCTTTTCGATCGGGTGCAGTATGATGATGATCTTCGGCTGAGTTTGGTGACCCTATTGCTTAGGAAGGCGGCAGAGCGCTGGTGGCGAGGCGCTTCGAGTACCTTGTTGGAGACCGATGTTGGGATCTCTTGGGGCAGTTTTTGCGAGACCTTCCGGCAGGAGTATGTACCCGAGTCTTATGTGAACGCCCGGGAGCGGGAGTTCGACCATCTGGAGCAGGGCTCTATGAATGTGAGGGAGTATGCTCGTCAGTTTTCTTCGTTGCTGGCGTACGTTCCCCATGTTTCTGGCCGGGAGAGGGCCAAGCGGACTAGGTTTCTTGAGGGCTTGAATGAAGAGTTGTATCAGATGGTGCTGACCAGCAAACCCAAGACGTATGCTGAGGCAGTGGATAGTGCCATCGACATTGAGGAGGGTTTGCGTTGCCGTCGTGCTTGTAGGCAGCAGGTGGCTCAGGGTGGTCGACCCACTGGTTAGGGAGCGTAGTCTTCTCAGTCCTTCCAGTCAACCATCAACCCCAGCAGCAGAAGCAGCCGCAGGTGGCACAACAGTCTGGCCGTCAGAGGTTCCGACCCCGCGGTTAGCAGTTCAAGAAGAAGTCGGGTTCTGGCTCTTATGGTTCGGGCAGCTCGAGTAGCAGTGGTTCTCGGGCTGAGTTCTGTGGTCACTATGGTGGTAAGCATCCGTCTAAGTAGTGTGTTGGAGTGCAGGGTTCCTGCAACCTTTGTGGTCAGTACGGGCATTTTGCTAGAGTGTGTCCGTCAGCTGGATCACAGCAGATCGCGGCCCAGCGTCAGGGTCGTGGAGGTCAGTCTAGGGGTCGTTCCCCTCAGTTTCAGTAGCCCCGGTTGGGTGAGACTCAGTTTAGGCCATTTCAGCAGCCTGGTCCATCGTGGTTCGGACAGTCGTCTCAGCCTTTCTTCTCTGGACCCCAGCATGCTCAGGTTAACGCCATCACTAGGGAGTAGGCCGAGGAGACGCCGAGTCGGGTGATCGCAGGTACTTGCCTTGTTTTTGAATTTCCTACGCGTGTGTTGTTTGACACCGGTGCATCGCATTCTTTTGTTTCTGATTCGTTTGTTGTTGAGCATGGTCTGTGTACCATTCCTTTGCGCGATGCTATTTCTGTTTCTACCCCTGGCGGTGTGAGCTTGTTCTCCCAGGAGGTTTTGTTAGATGGCGTGTTGCGTTTTGGTGAGCATGTGCTGTTAGCGAACTTGATCCGTTTGATGTTGTGGGATTTCGCGAATGTGCATTGATTTTAGCCAGTTGAACAAAGCGACAGTCAAGAACAAGTACCCTCTACCCAGGATCGATGATCTGTTTGATCAACTGCAAGGTTCTGCGGTGTACTCGAAGATTGATCTTCGTTCAGGGTATCATCAGCTGAGAGTGAGAGATCAGGATGTCACGAAGACTGCTTTTCGTACCAGGTATGGGCATTTCGAGTTTCTGGTGATGCCTTTTGGTTTGACCAACGTGCCTGCAGTCTTTATGGATTTGATGAACCGGGTTTTTAGAGAGTTCATTGATCAGTTCGTGATTGTTTTCATTGACGACATCTTGGTTTATTCGAAGACTCCTTTGGAGCATAAGGAGCATTTGCGGATTGTCCTTTAGAAGATGAGAGATCAGCAGTTGTATGCCAAATTCTCCAAGTGCGAGTTTTGGCTGGATCGCGTCGTATTCTTGGGACATGTGATTTCAGCCGAGGGGATTTCGGTGGATCCCAGTAAGGTTGATGCTGTTCTGAACTGGGAGCGTCCCAGAAATGTTTCCGAGATTCACAGTTTCTTGGGTCTGGCTGGCTATTACCGTCGTTTCATTGAAGGATTTTCTAGCATAGCAAAGCCGATGACTCAACTGACGCGGAAGGACAAGAGGTTTGTGTGGACTGAGCAGTGCGAGAATGCTTTTCAACTGCTCAAGGAAAAGTTGACTACTGCACCTGTGTTAGCTCTGTCGTCCGATTCAGGTGGTTTCGTTGTTTGTTCTGACGCTTCGCTCAATGGATTGGGTTGTGTGTTGATGCAAAATGGTCGATTCATTGCGTATACCTCGCGGTAGTTGAAACCGCACGAGACTCGTTATCCAGTCCATGATTTGGATCTAGCGGCCATTGTTTTCGCGTTGAAGATCTGGCGTCACTACCTATATGGCGAGCAATTTGTGGTGTACTCGGACCACAAGAGTTTGCAGTATCTATTTTCGCAGCCTGACTTGAACATGAGACAACGTCGTTGGATGGAGATGCTAAAGGACTTTGATTGTGATATCAAGTACCAGCCTGGGAAGTCGAACGTAGTGGCCGATGCTTTGAGCAGGAAGGCTAGTGAGATGCTTGCGTCGTTGTACATCTCTAAGGATCAGGAGCATCTTAACACTACGGGTTGGAGATTCTACCCGGCTAAAGATTCTGTTGTGGTTTCATCGTTCCAAGTGGAGCCACAGATTGTTTCTAGTATTCGAGCAGCTCAAAGGACTGATCCTTCCATCCACGAGTTGAATTTGAAGGTCAGGGCTGGCGAACTTGAGGATTATTCTGTCTCGTCCGATGGGTGTTTGAGGTTTCGTGGTAGGTTGGTTGTGCCAAACCTCATTGATTTGAAGGAGGAGATCCTCCGGGAAGCGCACTGTAGCATACATAGTGTTCATCCTGGTGCACGGAAGATGTACCTTGCGTTGAAGCCACACTTCTGGTGGGCTGGCCTGAAGAGTGACGTTGCTGGTTTTGTCGCTCGTTGTTTGAACTGTCAGATGGTTAAGGCCGAAAGGATGAGACCTGGTGGTCTGTTACAGAGTTTGGAAGTGCCCCAATGGAATTGGGAGCACATAGCGATGGATTTTGTGACGCATCTGCCTCATTCCAGCAGAGGATGCGATGCTATTTGGGTGGTTATCGATCGTTTGTCGAAGTCTGCACACTTTATTCCCTATGGGATGACCTTCTCGCTGAAGAAAATGGCGAAGCTGTACGTTGATTTTGTTGTTAGATTGCATGGTGTGCCCGTTTCGATTGCATCCGACCGAGATCCGAGGTTTACTTCCAGGTTTTGGAAGAGTTTGCAAACAGCTTTGGGTACCAGATTGGCTATGAGCACATCGTATCATCCCCAGACAGATGGCCAATCTGAGAGAACTATCCAGACGTTGGAGGATATGTTACGAGCTGTTGTGTTGGATTTCGGAGGTAGCTGGCAAGATGCGTTGTCTCTAGTGGAGTTTTCCTATAATAACAGCTATCAGGTGACGATTGGTATGGCGCCGTTTGAGGCTTTGTATGGCAGGAAGTGCAGATCGCCAGTGTGTTGGGAAGAAGTGGGGGAGAAGCAGCTATCTGCCCCAGACTTTGTGCAGCAAATGAAGGATCATGTGGATCTAATTCGACAGCGGATGAAACTGCCCAGGATCGCCAAGCCAGTTATGCGAATAAGAGGCGGATGTACGAGTCCGTCTCATGTGCTTAGAACTGACGAGGTGGAGCTAGATCAGTCCTTGAGCTATCAGGAATACCCCTTGCCTTGCACAAATGAAGGATCATGTGGATCTAATTCGACAGCGGATGAAACTGCCCAGGATCGCCAAGCCAGTTATGCGAATAAGAGGCGTCGACCTCTTGAATTTCAGGTTGGTGATCGTGTATTTCTCAAAGTTTCTCCGTTTCGTAGTGTTATGCGCTTTGGACACAAGGGAAAGTTATCCCCTCGTTATGTCGTACCGTATGAGATTGTTGAGAGGATTGGCCCGTTAGCGTAGATCGCCAAGCCAGTTATGCGAATAAGAGGCGTCGACCTATAGAGTTTCAGGTTGGTGATCGAGTATTTCTCAAAGTTTCTCCGTTTCGTAGTGTTATGCGCTTTGGACACAAGGGAAAGTTATCCCCTCGTTATGTCGTACCGTATGAGATTGTTGAGAGGATTGGCCCGTTAGCGTATCGGCTGTTGTTGCCTCCGGAGTTATCTTCTCTACATGATGTCTTCCATGTTTCCATGTTGAGGATGTACGAGCCAGATCCGTCTCATGTGCTTAGAACTGACGAGGTGGAGCTAGATCAGTCCTTGAGCTATCAGGAATACCCCTTGCAGATCCTTGGCAGAAAAGAGAAACAGCTAAGAAATAAAACCATTCCGTTGGTAATGGTACAATGGAGCAAACACGGAAGGGAAGAAGCTACTTGGGAGCTGGAAGAAAAGATGCAGCGCGAGTGGCCGCATCTGTTTGAGTAGCTGTTGAGCTAAAGTTCCAGTAGTTTGTAGCTTTTGGTTGTAATTTTCTTCCCTAGTTGTTGTTAATTTTTTGCTCAGTTATCTTGAACTCCTGGTCTTGTGTTAAGCGAATTTCTGTTCTGGTTTCTTGTTGCTGTGTTGTGCTTTCAGAATTGTTGTTGTTGTTTGATTTCGAGGACAAAATCCTTTTTAGTGGGGGAGAAATGTGAGACTAGGAATTGTATTAAGATTAATTTGGCTGGAATTAATCGGTTTTTAGAGATTTCTGGTGGTTCAGATTTCTGTTTGTGAGTTTGGTTGGTATTTTCGGGTCAGATTTCACACTTGGAGAATTCTGGGAATTTTGGAATTTTTTTCGAGTTTGATTCTGTTGGCAGATTTGCTGACGTCATGATTTCTGTTGCGCGTTGGCGTAGCAATTGCTGACGTAAGCGTTGCTGTTGAAGTATCGATTGAGTTAGCAATCAGATGTGATGACGTAAGGTTATCGGTTAGCGCTTGTATTATTCTGGATGCGGACAGCAAGTTCCTGTAGCGCGAAGGAAACGGTGCCGTTTCGGTGAACGCTTGCGGGAGAGATCTGTTGCCAGAGATCAATGTTCACGTTTAGCGTGCTGTCTTCAGATTTGCTGGCGTGTGCGAAGCTACGTCGTATTTGGTCTAGCGCAATGGAGAGGTTTGATCGCGTAAGGAGAAATCTGTTGTGTGTAGCGCGAGTTCTGGGAACAGATGTCAACGCTGGTCAACTCTCCTGTAGCGATCGCTGTTGTGTGCCTAGCGTGTTTCAAGTGTTTAGCTCTTAGATCAGATTTGCTGACGTGGCATGGAATATGTTGTAGTGTAGTGCTTCAACCAGATTTGATGACGTGTCTGAGCGACGCCGTTTTGTTAGCGCATGCGTTATCTTGTAGAGGGATCTGTTTTTGTCGGTGCATGATTTTAACCAGATTTCTAGCGGGTATATATGTTAGAAGCGTGGCCTTCTATTACTTCACCAGATCCCATACTTAGTAAAATTCTCTCGATTGTCGACCTCTGTTCTTCGAACCCTAGTACTGTTCACCGTGAGTTTCTCCGGCGATTTCCCATCGTTTCCGACCGTTGTTTGATACGTTTGAGGTAGCGTTGGACTCCTATCGAGAAGCTCTTCCATTTTATACCACTTTTGGAGGCTGTGGTTGGCTAGTTGAGGACACGAAGTTGCTGCCCGATCGTGCGTTTTGTAGTGCAGGTTTTCAACCAGATTTCTCGGGATTTCTTTGTGGTAATTGTTGCGCAGTATTGAGGTACGGATTTGAGCTTGATGTAGCTTGGAATTGGCGTGATATTTAATGTGAGATTGCTGGGATTGTTTCGGTGGATATGAATGCTGTGTTTGTAGCTGTTGCATTGTGTTATGCTAGCTGCTCTCGGTTGTTTGCATACACACATTTATTCACTTGCATTTCAGATCCCTTGTATTGTATCTCGGCCGATTGTGCCTTGTGTATTGTGCTGTTGTTTTTCTTACCAGGATGCGAGGGCGAGCGGCGATACCGCACTCTCATCTCCCTGCTGGGATCTGTTAGCCACCATGCGCCGAGTGGTTAATTACCATAGTTCATGGGCGAGGCAACGGCAGGTTGAGTTGTTTGATGCATCTAGTATTTGGATGTTGTGTCAAGGCGAGTGGCTCATTACCACACTTTGAACACACCCCGTGGCCACTGATTCGTTGCAGATCTTTTGGAGCTATGTTTGAGTTACTTGGCTCCCTGTTCGGTTGTAGCCTTCAGCTGTTATCCGGTGTCTCATGCATAGCATCTGCATTTTATCTTATGCATTTATTTAGCTATTTCAGTTGCTCTCCGTACTGAGGTTTGAACCCATGTCCCTCTGGGGCTTGGTTGTTTTCCTTGCTTGTGTTGTTTTCAGGGAACCCAGGTTTTACAGCTGGTCGTGGTTTTAACCCATCTGGAGGTGCCCCAGGAGGTGGTTAGATTATCCCAGTTGCGTATAGCATATTTATATGTACCAGCACAATTAGCCAGGGGGATGCCCTGTGCTTCGTTGTTGTATCCAGTGGTTGGAGTCTGATACTTGTGTTTGTATGCTATACTGTGTTGTTATGGCTGGTAGCCATTTGTTGTTTTGTTGGTTTCGAAAATTGGGATATCTATTTTGAGTATCGCATTATTTTAAATTATATTGTTTTAAACCGTCAGGCCAAAATGCGAAAATTTTACCCGCTTTTTGATAGCTTCTGCGTGTGTTTGTATAATTTTACTCTGTTGAGAGCACGAGGCCTGACACATAAGCCCCTCAATAATATGAGCCGGGCCATGTATACGTGTGAGGATTGA
>KQ999081.1:3431-21618 GCA_001598015.1 Dorcoceras hygrometricum
CGGGGAAAATTGCCACCCCTACCTGTGTGTGCACCTAGAGATGCTCAGCCGAGCATCTCCACAATTTCATGAGATGCTCGGCTGAGTATCTCCAGGCGCCCACACAGGCGCCCATTGTGGCCGCCCACACTATAACTTTATATATATATATATATATAATTGATATCGTGGAAACCTCATGTGAGTACTTATGTAGATATCTCGTAACGTGACACCTCTGCTATCATATAAGAATATGTCCACGTAAGTGTTCACAAAATATGCACACAATATCCTTTTTATATATATATATATATATATATATATTTCTCTTTTTTAAGAAGAGATGTATTTGTTTTTGTCCGTCATGTACAGCAGTAATGGAGTTTTACAATTTGTGTTTTTCCGTTAGTAATTTCTAGAAAATTCTTGAGTTTTTAGATTCTTTATATCTTTTTTGGTCCCAAACTGTTTGCTTGGCCGTCAATATTTAATGTGAATGATTTATGAAATGCCATAGGCCAACTTCTACAAAAAAATTGCGTTCGGATAGTTATTAACGATGCATTGAGTAAATAAAAACATCTTGCCGGGTAGTCAATTGATACACTATGAATAAGAGAGATATGAAACTACTTGAGATAACGGAGGACAAAAAAGCCTAAAATAAGGAGGTGATGTTCGATTTTAATGACCAAAAATCTAATTCATTCTTGATATTATTGTGACATTATGATTTTAAAACACGTCAATGAGTTGTGTCAAAGCGGACAATATCATAAATAAGTTGAGCAATGACATGTGGTATCAGGACGACTACGGCTGAGCTTGAGATGGTGTAAAAGTATCACATATTGCTATGATATCGAAGACATGTTGGAAATTTGCTTCACTCATTGTGACGCGTTTTAAAATCGTACGATCACAACAACGAGAACAATATCGTGAATGAGTTAGGGTATACTATAAAATGAGGCAGTTGGAATTGAACTTTTAAAGAGAGACGTTATTAACTATTAAATGAAGAGGATTTGGAAATGCATCCAAATAAGAACTCAAAATGATTATGAGTTCAAATTAAAATAGAAATAATAGCTCTGAGTTCAAAGTTATATTAAATATTTCTTTTAATCATGGAAAATTACAAGTCAAGTGTGAAGACCCAAAAGGCAAACACTGAAGAGGGAAGACTTTCCCACACGCAGACACACAGTCATCTACGCACAAAACACACTCATCCACCCCCGAGAATCCTCTCTCTTGCTTTTCCAAGCCACCGATTCATCGTCAATTATTCCACGTATTCTTGAAATCCCACCTCACGAATCGGGTTTCAGATTTGGGTTTTCGGATTTGTTCAATATACGTATCGATTGTCCTTTGGTTAGAGTCTCCGTCGCTGGATTGCAGCCCGCATATGCTTGAGTTTCTGTGATTTCATCACTCAATACGCAGAAACTTTCTCGAAGTTTCGTTTTTCCAGCTCCCCATTTCGTTAGACTCAGAGATTTTGGTTATCTTTTGTTTCCAATTTCTCTGTCGCCGGGTGGCTGCAGATTGGTTTCCCAGTGGCTGTTTTCGTTGCTCGTTTTGCTTGTTTTGTTGAGCATTTGCTGGTTTCCTGATTTGGGGACTTGGTCAGGAAACTGGTGGTTGGCTATTTAATATGGTAGACTGACCAGTTAATATGTACAAGTTTATGAAGCTCAGGCTTTGATGAAGTAATGGAAAATTTGTCGGAGCTCAATTTTACTACAGTTTATATTGTTTCTTGAATTCTCTCTCTGTAATAATCGCAGAAGAGAGAAATCTTACCGTTCAATCATTTCATGCGTGCCGAGTTAAAAAAAATCCTTACACCATGAATGATTCCACGCTGTCCGTTGACTCCTCTTCAGGGAACCAAACCGCCGGCCCTCCAAAACCAGCTTCGAAGAAGCGGAACCTACCTGGAATGCCAGGTAAAATAAAGTAAAAATTGTGACTGCTTGGTTCTTTGTTTGATTTCTGATCAATCTAGATGAAAAGATTCAATTTTCATAGCGGGAAGTTTTTTGGTATGTGTTGTTCATAGATCCTGATGCGGAGGTGATTGCTTTATCCCCGAAGACTCTGTTGGCAACGAACAGATTTGTTTGCGAGATTTGCAGCAAAGGTTTTCAGAGAGACCAGAATCTACAGCTTCATCGGAGAGGTCATAATCTGCCATGGAAGCTTAAGCAGAGGTCAGGTAAAGAAATCAAGAAAAGGGTTTACGTTTGCCCCGAACCGAGCTGCGTACATCACGATCCTACACGGGCCTTGGGCGATTTGACAGGAATCAAGAAGCATTACTGCAGAAAACATGGGGAGAAGAAGTGGAAATGCGACAAGTGCTCCAAAAAGTACGCTGTTCAATCAGATTGGAAGGCTCACTTGAAGATTTGTGGAACAAGGGAGTATAAATGTGATTGTGGAACTTTGTTTTCAAGGTTCGAGTGTTTTTCACGTTGAAACCTTTTTTGTATCTTGACTAAATTGCTTATTTTGGGTTTCATTTCGTGGTGTGAATGACTTGGCATGCAGGAGGGATAGTTTTATTACACACAGGGCCTTTTGTGATGCCTTAGCAGAGGAAAGTACAAAAGTGCACGCGGTGGCTGCGGCTCCATGTGCTGATGAAGATCCGAAAGTTGATGTTCTTACACAAACAGCAGCACCTCACCCGCCGTCGCCTCCGCCGCCGCCGATTCCTCCACCACCACCACCACCGGCGACCGCACCACAGGCCCCAGCACTAACACGCGTTTCCACCGATGTAACGGCTTCTGTTGTACCTGTTCGAACACCAGGTACTTGGACTGGATTTTTGGCAATTTAAAGATCTGGGTTTTGTCCGATGTGTGGGGGTTCAACCAGAAAATTTGTTGTGTATATGTCTGTGATCTTGGAGTTTAGCTGTTTTTTGTCCGTTACTGTATTTGTTGGTATTTACATATCATGTTGGACGAAGTCTGGTCTAGTTTTTGGAAGCTCAAAGAGCTACGTGCTTAAAGAACTACAAGTTGATAGTTAAACAAAATGATTCTACTGAATTTAAAATTGAGATTCAACTGAATTATCTTTTTGTTAAAGCAAGAGATATCACGATGCAAAAGCTAAAAGGGATCAGCCATATGGATATAAAATGGCGACCCCTTTTAGTGTATATTAGTGCTAAATAAAAGCTTATCTTTACATTGCATCTTTATCTTAACGTCTTCTTGATTTTTACAGATTTGTTAGAAAGCACTAGCCCAAATCCAACTATCACTCCGATTTTCGAGGAGTCGCCGCCTCTGATCAACTTGACTACAAGTTGCAGCAGCGGTGGCAGCAGTAGCTCCAGTAGCAATGGAAGTTCAAGCAGTAAAGTCTTTGCCAGCTTGTTTGCTTCGTCGACATCTACAGCAACTTTGCAATCTCAGACTGTCGGATTTACACACTTATTCCGAGCAATTTCTCATCCGGACCACGTTCCAGGCATCACGCAACCTTCATCCTCCGAGCCCGTTTCACTCTGTCTCGCAATGAATCAGGGTTCATCAATTTTCGGGACAGCAGGGCAAGAACGGAGGCAGTATGCTCCTGCCCCTCAGCCGGCTATGTCTGCCACAGCATTGCTTCAGAAGGCTGCTCAGATGGGTGCCACTGCATCAAATGCCTCATTACTAAGAGGCCTCGGGATAGTGTCTTCCTCCGCGCCCCATGCTGGTTTGCAAGAATGGAGCGGGCAGCGAATCGAGCCTGATGGGACATCATTAGCGGCTGGCCTTGGCCTTGGCCTGGCCTGCGATGGTGGTTCAGGATTGAAGGAACTCATGTTGGGTGCTCCATCGGTCTTCGGTCCTAAGCATCCTACTCTCGACCTTCTCGGGCTAGGAGTGGCTGCTAATGGCGGCTCAAGTGGCGGGCTTTCGGCCCTAATGACCTCCATCAATGGCGGGCTTGATGTTACCGGCTCACCTCCACCATTCTATGGTGGAGAATATGGTGGTGAAGACATCGGAAGAAGCTCATGACTGGCTGGCTATATGCCACAAAGGTTAGATACACTTCTAGCTAATTACCATGTAATATTGATGTGGATTGATTGCATATCTTAAATATGTATTTATTCACGTTATATATGACTCAACAAATAAAATTTTGAAGTCTTCATGTGTATGAAAAAATATGCTTTTATCTTCTCTCACCTGTATTTTCTAGATCACACAATAATGCACTTATAAGTGAAGACAGGGGAGCAGTTGAGGCTCTTTAATGTTGTCTGTTGCCTTGTAATGGAGATGGAGACCAGGCCTCTATCTGTAATATATTTTAGCATTTAAAACTTCAGATATGTTTTCTAATCATTGTTCATGATATTTACTTTTTTGGGACACATTCGTATTTGCAAATAAAGTAATCAACATGGATCAAAACCTATTGTGAATAAATGACTCTTTTATCACTAACAATAATAGATTAGAGTAAAATCTGTTAATTTGAATGAACCAACTTGCCAAAAAAAAGAATTTGTAACTTAAAATTTAACAAGTATCATGGTGTTTTTATTTTTGTATTATTGATGAGTGAAAATCACAATGAACAATATATGAAATAATAGTATGGTGGGTGTAATTTGCAAGGGCGGCAATCATTAAAAATAGGTTGCAGTTGAAGAAAAGACGGCACTTAGGCCAATTCATTGAATCTTATTACTTTGAAAGGAATCTTGGAGCTTTAAATACAAACCGTAATTTGAGTATTTGACTAGCATGATTTGTAACTGAAAAATTTTTAAGTTTAAAACTCTTATTTGCATGTGGATCCAGTTTGGTGTAAGTTCGATTTTGGATAATAATAGATCGCAATCATTGTGGAGGGACAGATTCAAAATCTTCCAACAATTTTATCCATTCAATGGTTTGTTTCTTGCCCAACTTGCAGACGCGTGATATTATAAAAATGCCCAATGCCCCCATAGCACACAAAAATTTTATACATCCAATGGTTATTTTTTTTATCAACTTGCTGGCACGTGGTGTAAAAAAGCCGACAAATGAACCCTCAAAGAAGGTGTGAGAAGTCTTTGGACCTGTGATTAAGTGTATTTACGATAATATCCTCGCAACATTTCTTTTTTTGAAAAAAGGGTTTCTCTCCCTCTGCTGGTTCCTCCACATAATACAATTTCTAATATGAGAATAAATACATCATTAATACACCATTGGAATTGGGTGAAATTTTCATGGCCCAAGTATATCTTTCCATTCATGACATTTCATTTGCCCTTTTTTTAGGGTATAAACATGGACAACACTTCGAAAAAGAATTTCCTGAAGTGGAATTCATGCAAAGGGCAAACCGAAAGATAAACAAACACCAGAAGATTCTAAGTTCTTTTCGGAAGACAAAAAATTTCATAAACCAACTTTACAAGCAGAGAGTTTGCCCGGAAGCCTCTTATTAAAGAGATAAAACACAAGAAATTTTAACAAAGAAGAGATGATATAGTTATATAGAAGCTCATTTAAACATGATTCGGAAAACTCTAGCCCTTACTCCATGTAATCCTCGAAACCCAGTGACTTTCGGGACCTACCGGCGTTTCACCGCCCGGAGCTCCACCACCTCTGCCACCGGTGGGGTCTTCGTCTCCTCCTCCCTCTTTTTCCCTTTCCTTTTCCCTTACCCTTTCTACCTCTTGTTCTCTCTGCTCCCTTTGTCTCTCTTCTTTTTCTTTTTCTTCTTCTTCTCCTTCCCTCTCCCTTTCTCCTTCTCCCATCTTCCAGAATTCTTCCTCAGCACAATTGGTACATTTCAAGATAACCGAATCATCTCTGGAAGACACGAACTGGTCGATAGTCTGTTTCGTGGTGTTGAATGATGCTGCCAGAACGTCTCTGTCAAGAACTCGGAGGACCGAAGCCTGTCCTGCCAAAAACTGAGGATGGTTCTTCTTCGTTGATGTACTAAATCCGACAAACACAAACGTATCGTTGTTGAAAGACATTTGAGCCATTGAATGGAATCTTGGTACTGAAAACACATCACCTTCGTCAACCTTAAACCTTATTTTCTGACACTCAGTATCATCGTAAAGAGACGAACACACCACTCGGACCATCCCTTGCCCCTGCAACACTATAGCAATTTCGGTTGCCATCGGATTCCAATGCGGGCTCATCATCGACCCCTGCATATTAGAACAATGCAATGCTCGTTACCCAGTACATAAATATATATGTTTACTCTTTCTTCGTACGGTAACTATTATTAATGTTCATGATGTTTCGTGGTATAATGCTTTTATAGTATGGTAACTTACTTCAGTCAGGTTCACCATGAATAAACCGAAGTGGGAACCTTTGAGTGCAGACAACTTCTTCTTCGTTACAGTCGTGCTCCAGCCGTTGCAATTTTCGAAATCTTTATCCTCCTCCAAGAGATTGAACAACTTTGCACTCTCTTTCCTTTTCTTCTTCTTGTTCGATTCGAATATGTTATAACTTCTGCCAGAAAGAAGGCTTGTTATGTATCTGTCCTCAATCTCCCACGTCCTTCTCTCCGACTGCGAAAATTGCGTATTGCCAGGTACAATTGCTGGTGGTTTTGTTCCATTCAGTAGCTCTTCTATCACGTCATCAGATACCTTCAAATAATGTACATATTACATCTAAATTAATCACACCTATCTCACTGAAAATCTTGGATCCATGAGGACAAGATTTCAGGTTTCTAGCTACCTGGAAAGTTGCCTGCAATACTCTCCTGTCGAATCCAATAATCATGTCTCGGATACTAGAATATGGTCCAATCACTGGTTCCTGTGTAAGTTTCACAAATTAGAGAAGTATACATCGTTCCCACGAGCCAAAAACAAATATCTCATGTAGTGAATGAATGATTTTATGTCGTCGATCCTATTACGTGCAGGTCTTCTTCCGATTTGGCGAAAATGGCGTGGATCCTAAGCTTTTGTGGCTCGGCTTGATCGGTTTCATCGACGCTATCCACGAAGAAAACGGATCCTTGTTCCAGTCTGTATACATCTCCTTGCTTTATTTGGGTACGCTTGAGATCATCTTCCTCGGTCCAGCTTAACTTGCCGCGACCTTGTTCAAATTAAGTAGGTTAAAAGGAAATGATACTACAGCCTCCTCTGAATACAATCAGGCATGTTAAAAAAACTTATGCATCAAATGTCAATATTAGATCTTTCCGGGCTAAAAGTATCATCCCTAGCTTACATGATTTCCTAGATATCCTGGTATCGTGAGCTCGTTTCGGAAAATGAGGGTAATAAGATCTCAATGCATCGGTTTCAACACTTAACCACAAATTCAAGATGACTAGTTGAATAAAAATGCCACAAGAATGAGCAATGGTTGATTACAACTCGATCTCTAATCTGAAGAGTATCCAATACATGTTTCGCAACACTTAACCACAAATTCAAGTAGGCAGTCAGAATCACTTCTAACATTTGGAAAGGAAATCATGAGTCAGGATACCTCCATCTTGCACAAATTGTTAGCCATGAGGAAACTGGGTTAGAGGCCTTAGCTACCCAAATCGTAAACAAACAATCTGGAAACAAACCTAGGGATGTATTTCCAAACATGATCACGAAAAATCTTCACCATCGATATATGTATATAAAAGTAAGTAGTACCTGAGTGGACGTAGAAGACCATATCTGCATGTAGAATAACAGGAAGGAAGAGCGAGTGGGGCTCCAACGTGAAGAACTGAAGAAGATAGGTTCCACCATTAACATCATCCCGAATTCTTACGTCCGATATCTCTCCACACTCGGTCGAAACCACCGATCTCCTCTCCTCCCTCTTGACCAGAGGCCCCGACCCCAAAACCCTGTTGCCTGCATGCGCATTCACCGCTGAAAACGTCGCAAGAAAGAGCACCAGAATGCGGCCAGCTACTGAGAGACCCATGCTTTTGTTGAACATCTGTTAATTCTGTGTGTGAGGTTTCCGTTTAAGGGAGGGATGGGGTTTTTAGAGCTGAAAGCAGAGGGTACGTGGCGTTTGCATGGACACGTGGGGGATACGAAGAATGGGATGTAGTTGCATGGAGCGGGATAATTTCCAAGCAGTTTCACTCTTCTTCGTCTGTTTTGGCAGATTCTCAATGTTGAGATAGGGATCTGGGAGGATGGGCCTCGTTCAGATGTTCATTTATTGATTTATTGGGCTTAGCCTGCTGTCTAATCTATAGGATAACTAAATCAGTGTACCATCTACGTACTAATAAATGTCTTGCTGTCTAATATTTGGGAAATTAAATCAGTGTGCCATACCATTTGGCTACATTGAGGTAGTGAAATTGTACGGGTAACGTTTCATTCCCCTTCCTTGAAACGTCAACTCTCATTTTCTATAAATACATGTAGGAATTTTTTTCTTCATAAATATAGAAAAATGTAAAATCCCTCAACATAAAAATAAGCATTAACATTTCTGGAAAGTTCAAAAGCATGAAAGTAATTTATCAGAATTTCATAAATCCCTAGAATGAAATAACTGACAGTTTAAAATTTTAAAAAAACAGCAACTCAAAAAACATCTTATCACCTTTAAAAAAACAGCAACTTAAAAAACATCTTATCATCAAATATTGTATTCCACCTTAAGCATATTTAAATAATATTCCTTTGAACTTTTTGCGGAAACGAGGGGTCGTTGGGTCGTCCCACGTTGAATTGCTGGTCCGCTCAAGGGTCCTGCTCTCGATCTCAGCTTCCACATCATCTACATCAATTAAAAATAGCGAGTCTAAAGACTCAACAAGTATAAAATTTATAAATAACGAATACTAAATAATATAGTCAAATGCATGAAAATATTTATATTCAAATAATTTTTTTTTTTAAACATTTAATGTGTAACATAACCTTCCTTAAATCATTCTTCTTGAAAATCATGCATAAGAAATAAAGTCGCAAAAATAAAAATGAACTCCGTTTCTCAACTGTGACCCTTCTATCTCAAGTCGTTTGATTAAGCTATATCAAACCATAGTACTAGGCTAGAAAGACATCCCAGTACTTTTCTGGAATCCAGTCCCATCAAATGTAAGGCGCTACGGTACTTTTTCGAAGTCCATTACGCGTCAATTTGATATGGTCACATGGTACTTTTCCGATCCCATATCCGTAATAGATAATAGATAACCACAGTCAAATTCCAGCATTCAAAATATTTTTTCTCATGCTTACCTCAATAATTTTCTCAACCCTCAAACTTTTTCATACTTTCCTCAACATAAAATTCTCATAAAAAATAATAATTCAGAAATAATTGGAATAAATTGTCAAACGTCATAATTTAGGCTTAAATCATCAAATTAATCATGTTATTACAATAGCCTGACCTAGGACTCAAAACCTGAAATGACAAATTTATGCCCCGACGAGACGCAATTTGAATGACTAAATCGTAAAACTTATTAAAAATCAATTTTTTAATCAAATCGATCCTCGTTTGGATCCACATGACCCTAAATCGACGGGGTAGCTTCTGGAACCAACCGAACCCGACTATGAGCCTCGCCCGACGTCTGCATACCCACAGCCCGCGTGCAAACTGCAACCATGACACATGATAGCCAAAAAAACTCATAACTAATTCGTTCCTTGACCAAATTACTCCTCGTTTGGACCTGCGTGATCCTAACTCGATGGAACATCTACTGAAATAGATCAAACCCGACCATGATACCCGATACAACCAATCTGACATTTGCAAGCTCGCTGTTCGCACACATGCTGTAGGCCGACGCTTGCATGAACCAGTTGTCGGCTCCGACCACCTCCATTGACCCCAAGACGTGACCAGACCTTCACTCAGTCCCTGAACAACCCCCAGGATCAACACTAGCCGACATAGACCAAACCAGGGTGATGGATCTGTGTAAACAGATCCTGATTAAGTTTTGAATTACACAAAATCTGTTATTGTGTTTCTAACAATTCTACTTAGTGTACAGATGTTAGTTATCGAAGAACTGTCCAGTCGATGGTTTAAAAGATAAAGTTCACAGCTGGTTTGATTCATTATTGTAAACGGCAGCTGGATTGAAAATGGAGACGTCCAAAGTTGAGTCAGTTGTTCGTAATCAGGCGGAGGGACCAGCAGATGTGATATTTGCTAAGAGAGCGTGAACCAGATGGAACAGAAACTATGAAGTCTGCTGGAGATATGTCGAAGAAGAAGATGAACAGTACAAGTCTGGAATCAGTAGCGCAAAGAAAGAAGAGATCAGCTGTTGGAATGAAGCGAAGAGAAATCTGGATTCAGCAATGATGACGTCAGCATGTCTATTGGAAGAAGCTGCGAGCAGCAACGATGACGTCAGCATTGCTTATTGAAAGAAATCGAGATTCAGCAACGATGACGTCAGCATGTCTGCTGGAGGAAGCTACGAACAGCGATGATGACATCATCAGTGATGTCATCACAATCAGCAGTTGAGCAAAAGCTATCAGCAGTTGTGAAGAGAAGCGCAAGAGATAAAGCGACGTCGTACAGGAAAAACATTCAGTCGCAAGCTACAGTGCAACCAGTCGAGCGTACTCAAAGTTAGCGATAGCAAAACGATGTCGTTTGAATAAGTTGATACGACAGCGTTTTGCCTTCGCTCTAAGATTCAGCAGATGCTCTTTGCGATGGCAATAACCAGCAGGAAGCTATAGTACATCCAGTCGAGAGCTACAGCGTTATATTTAACCAGTCGAGGATGCATAGGAAACGATGTCGTTTGAATAAGTTGATACGACAGCGTTTGATCTAATCAGTTGTTGGGAATCAAGTCGCAAGCATTTCACGACCAACGTCTGGACAACCAGCTGTTGATATGCATCCAGTCGCAAGATGATGTACCAGTCGCATGCTACAGTGTATCCAGTCGCGAGCTACAGTGTTTTACATGTCCAGTCGACAGGAAATCCAGACGCAAAGAAACAAAGGAAATAACCAGTCGCAGCAGTAGAAGAGACAACCAGTAGCGAAGCAGTTGACGAAATATTATGAAGAATCACCAAAGCTGGATGTCAACTGCTGAGCTTATTTCAAAATGCTGAAGACGACAAAAAGGACTGCAAAAGAAAGGACACAAAGGACAATCCTTGTCGGTGCTTTACAGAACACATTTGAACGGGAAGATTTTGTGTCCAACGGATTGAACTTGAACAGAGGCTTATATACGAAGACAACGCCATTGAAGAGTGGTGTGGTTGCAGAACATGTTGGTTGCACAGTGCACCAACGAAGGGAAGAAAAATAGAAGTGCGAAGCAGTCGACCACCATTAGAGAGGAGCTTGCTACGAGCATCGACTGCTGAGTACTAATCAGCTTTTGTAGAGCAATTTCCCTAGTGTGTGAGAAACAGAGAGTTGAGCGTTTCATTGTAACAATCTCACACACAGATTCACTCGCACATTTCGTGAGTTGAGCTAAATTGATTAGCGAGTGAATCAAAACCCAAATGCAAATCAGTTCCCGTCCAAGCACGATGACGTTAAACTCTGTGTATGTAGTCTTTGAACAGAGACGTTAAACAAGTTCTGAGTGAACAGCCGTGGGCTGGTAGAGTCTAGGAGTTCTCGCAGCTGCTGGTTGCGGGATTGGGTCTGTACACGTTGTATAGATCAAATCTTCTAGTGGAGCCTTCCGAGGTGGAAGAAGGGGAGACGTAGGACATTGAAGTCCGAACTTCCAGAAACAAATCGATTGAGTATTGTATTCTGTTATTCATTCCGCATACGCATTCATATTTATTTAGCACGCATACAATTAGCACACTTGCACAGTCGAACAGATTTATGTTGTACATAAATCTGTTTGTGTTGTTTTAAAATATTAGGATTCAGTTCTGGTGTTTTCCGCATGATTTTAATTCATACCAGATCTGTCTCCGGTGCTCTCTCTTTTAAGTGTTCAAAAACCAGAGGTATTGCACCTCATTCTCTAGATAGTAGCGCGCAAAATTTTTAATGATCCATTTTAGTAACAGCGCCTGCTAAGTTCATTTGATCCTATTTTCGGACCAACACAGGGGCCATGCGGCACAACCTTAAGCCCTAGACTCTCTCGGTCCTCACCCAAACCATCGGCCATTGACTCCACTCGTACCTAGGCAGCCATATCATGAGAAAACAGAACAACCATGTCATAAAAATCATTAGATATGGTTTCAGTTCTTTGAATTATAAATATCTATACATCCATGCAAATATATGATTGAAATGGTGCATTCAAAAAGGTTTTGTACTTGCCTTATTTGAGCAACTTACAACCAAGTGTGACGAAAGTGGAAGGATGGAGAACATCGAAAAACACCTCTGTATTCGCTATGGAAGAGCTAATTTGATGGAGGGTCGGGGGGTATAGGGTGAGGGAAGAACCCTAGTGTCCTTTTTTTAAACAAGAAAGTGATGTGTTGTGTGTGTATAGGGGTCAAAATTTTCATCTAAAAAGGGGAAAATTTGTGTTTTAAAATTGTTAAAAGATAGTAAAGAAAGTTGCTAAATCACGCCTTATCAAAGTGCTACAAAAATATATTAAAACTTTCTTCTTTCCTTATCTAAAGATTTCAAAATTTATGGGCAAAAAAATAGGAAGGAAAGTCTTTATCTTATTGGTAGAATTATAGGTATATAAAATTCGTATTCACTAAAAGTGCTACTTTCTTTAAAATTAGTTAAATAAGTGAACCCCCCTAATTTCAAATAATTTCTAACTTTGAAAATATTTTTAAAACATTAAATAGGATATTAAAATTATCACTATAAAAATCTTCAAAGGCATAAGGAGGAAACCTCAAGAATGAACTTTATAAAAATCGACTTTACCTCGGTGTTTCCATCTCCTCCTTTCCGACTTCGAAACATCCAAGCTAAATTATAAAGAAATTATTGTTAAATTATCCTAATAAACCTCATAGAAAAATTATGGTATGAAAATAATACTATGCATAGAAATAAAAACACTAAGGCATGCGATTTAGGTAAAAAAAATTTCTGGTGTTACAATACTTGTAACGCCCAGGAAATCCACAAAAATCCACAATGATAGGTCTTAATTTTGAAGGGTTTAATTTTTAATTTCAATACCCTTCTTCAACTTCAAATTCAGCTATTCAGTTTTCGTCCAAGCTGAATTTTTAGATTTGAGCAGGAACCCGATTCGCAGGAGTTGGCCATTCAAATACTAACAAGCACGATTCATCCTAATTTAGATCCGGTTCGATTTATGTCTGCTTGTATATGAAGCGGTGCTTTCAATGATATTTTAAACCGTGGGCTCATACTTTTGTTTTCCTTTAAATACACGTATCATCACTTCACATTAACCAAATCAAACTCTTTCAAAAGATTTTCATTTTAAAGCGATGAAGTGCTCTCAACCAACCGACCGAAACTTCAACTCTTTCAAAGTAATTTTTTTGGATCGCGCTTGTAACTGGTTCAACATCGGAGAATTTTTGTTAGCTGTATTAAGCAGTCGAGACAAGTAAACTCTGTTTCTTGCTGTACTTTGAAAAGCATATATTGATTTCCTTCTTGCATGCTTGTATGAATTTTAAAGGTTTGAAAAATATTTTTTTGAAGTTTTTCAAACGCAGAGTTAAGTTCATGCAGATTTCCTAAATTATTGGTTTGCTGAAGTTTTGATTCATAAAAATTTGTTAGAAAATGTTTTACGATGTTCGATTCAGTTTCTTCTTGAAAATTCTGGGATGTTCTGCAAGTAGCTTACAAGAAGCTTACGTGCTTTTGTTTCAGTAGCTTGCAAGCAACTTACGTGTTTTTGTTTCTGGAATGCTTTCTTAGATATTTTCGATTGCTTCAGACTAAGAAAATCTTTTAAGCTGTTAGTCCTTATTGAACCAAGTTCGCGATCTGTTTATTTTTTCCGAGCTGATTTTAAGTCACGATCTGATTTTTTTGTTCCGAGCTGATCGAAGTCGCGATCTGATTTCATTATCCAAGCTGAGTTGAATTTGTTTGACCATCATAGTCCAGTATGCTCATTTAAATTGTGTTGACTTCTCCTAATTTGAGTTGAGCAAACAGCCCATAGTTTATTTTCTATTATGAGCCAGTACGCTCGCGTTCTGTTGTACTCTGAGCTGATTCAGCTTAGGTCCACTCGACTGCTACTGTAATTTCAAGTTTAATTATTCATTAATTTAGCTTTGATTCGAATGTATAACTCCAATCTGTTCTAAGTTATACCCAATTTCAAGAGATAGTTCTTCAGTATAGAGCTCTGCTATTTGTTTCTATAGCCTGAGCTGATTCGAGTTTCTTCTTAGATTGAACTCCGATGTACTCCAAGTAACTTTAGAACATCAAAATAGTTTTTAATAGCAAATCATATATGAAAGCGATCTGTTTCAAATCCAAGAAAAGAAGTTTAAAATGAGTTTTAAAGAACAACGGTTTAAAGAAAAGTTTCTGCGGAGTTTCTGCAGAGAAAATGCTTTAATGATATATGGCAAGGTGACAAAGGAGGAATGAAATCTAGTACCAATTTAGAGTTTTGCTGGTGGGCTTCGAAGTTGAACCAAGACCAGTTCTAGTGCTAGCTCGTTGGACTGATTAGTCCTGAGCTGGACAGTAAGCTTGAGCATCGAGCTGGATAGATTATGTGAATTGGTTAGTAATCAGCTTGGAGATTGGTGTGAACTGTTGGTGACATTCGGGTTTTGTCCAGATCATATTAGTTGTGAAATGGACCGAGATGTTAGCTCTGAGCTGGGATACCTTGTTGTGCTGGTTTGAGTTCTACCGCGAGCTGGTTTTGAAGATACCAGCTTAGAGGTGTACAACGCTGGGATTCCCTTTGTATGTCCGAGCTGGACCAGATTAGAGATATTCTGGATGCTCCGTGCTGGTCTGTTTGAGAAGGCGATCTGGTTGTAGCGTCTGTGTACCTGAGCTGGTAGAGTGGATAGGTCTGAGCTGATCTGAGTACTGTAGACTAGACCAGGTTCGCAAAAGTGATCCAAGCTGGGCGTGTGTTGCTTGAAGTACCTGTGCTGGTCAGCTGAATGCTCTGCTGGTTGAGAGCAGTGTACTCCCTGAGCTGGTTTGTGTGCCTGAGCTGGTACAGTAGTAAAGTCTGAGCTGGTTTGACTTTACTATATGTTATGCTCGAAAAATAGGGGTGTCTGTGAGCTCTCACACAGCCTAAGATACCAAACATTCAGGTTGCGTACATTTTAAAATATTTGAAAGAAAAGCGGCACGCAAAACTGGAACCGGATCGCACGAAGTTGGACCAGCAGCTCTGCGATCTGTTCTTGTACACATGTGATCTGGTTGCCATAAAACTTGAGCTGCAATAGCTCAGTGTTCTTGAAATGTTTCTGCAGCGGTGCAACAGATTGGGTATGAAATAAAATGCGGAAAACACCCAAACTGAACTTTGAAAATCGAAAGCTCATTCAACAGTTTATTTACAGTTCGAAGTATGCAATGCGTGAATGTAAAATGCAGAAAGCTGTAAAGTAATATGTTGCGATTTGTTTATGGAAGTTCGGAGCTGAATCTTCTACGTCTCCCCTTCTTCCGCAACCGGGAAAGATCCACTAGAAGACTTTGATTGCAGCGGCTCCAGCTGCAACTCGATCCGACAGCCCTCGGCTGCAAGAACTCCTAGCCACCAAATGCACACCAGCCCTCAAGCTGTGTGTCTAACAATAATTCTTTTATGTCTTAGTGAGAAAGGCTACATACAATTCTTTAACGTCTCAGTGCGAAAGACTACACTGTAGAGTTTTTGTTTTGACTCACTCATTTTTCTGTTTCGCTCATGAAACGCACCAAACTCTAGAATTTTTTTAAAAATAAAGTACAGAATAAACAATCTAAAAAGTATGGCTCGTCCCTTCAAAACATTTTCTCAACATTACTTTAAAACATAAATAAATAAGTATCTCAAAACATAAAGTCATCCGCACGACTTAAAATCAGGATAAGTAAAAGTTGCGGAAACTGAACATGACTGATAAAATATGAAAATGTTTCATAGCGTAAATAATGACGTTAGAGTGGTCACGGGGTAACAGCTGTAACGGGCGCTCAGAGGTCCTCACCACCGGTCGATATAAAATCAACAGGATCATCACCTGTACCATTTAAACCTAGTGAGCCTAAAGTCCCAACATGCTCTATCTGATAATAACAAAGTACGTATAACAAAACTACATGCAAGCACATACGTATCGTAAAATAACTTTAAAACATGCATGCATGGATGGTCGTAAAACATGGTTTATAAATCAGTCGTAACATTACATAATCGTATATCAGTACGTAATAAGCCATAACATAGCATAACATAAAAACATGTGAGTCGTATCCATGAAGTGTGAGCCATAACATAAATGATTGATTAATCATAAGAAACCAATGTACGTGGCGATGCGGTTCACCCGACCTTACCTCGGAATTCCTCACACCTCTATGCTGCCACTTCACCATGCCGTGAACACATGAATCCATAAGCTCGTAATAACATGAACAGAGGTTCATCGGGCCCGGTATCCCGATTTCCCTCATCGTAAACTTGCCACAAATTACTTCAATCCCCAAAATATTTTTCTTTTCTTTCATGCCTTAACATTTTATAAAACTTCCATAATGCGTAAATTTCGTAAAAAGCATGCAATTTAAAAGGTTTAGCCCGTCAATATATATTTAATTATTTTATTTAAAATATTATCATATTCGTATATATAAAATACTACATATATAATTAAATATATATTCACGGGCTTCTACATTTTCTCCTCCGGTCAATGACTGGTTCAAGGTGCCTGGCCCACTAATTCTAAGCCTAAAAGTCTAGACTTAACCTTAGAATGACATTTAACCCTAAACATGACTTGACCAATAACTTTAAAAATTTAAACTTTTAAATTCATAAAATACTCACTCCTTCACTTGAAAATCAAACATTAATTTGACTAAATAAATGTCTTCTTGACTAAAATTTCATAAATCAAATAAATTCTAAAAATGTTGGAAAACATCTTAAAATATGCTTAAAATATTAAATAAAGTCATCCACGAACTTTGACAGCCCTTAAGACACGAAATCTCAATTTTCACAAAAATGACCCGACGAGGCTCACTTCGAGCGATAAAACGGTAAAAATCATTAAAAATCTAATTTTTAACCGAATCACTCCCTGTTTCAACCAACGTCACACCAACTCAATATAATAGTCACGGGAACAAACAAAACTCAAAAACAATTCTACATGACCAACCCGATGCTCGTAATGACACTGCTCGTGTGCAGATTGCAACCAGGAAACGTGCTAGACATAAAGCTCATAACTAATTCGTTCCTCGACTAAATCGCTCTCCATTTGGACCTACGTGATCCTAACTCAATGAGATATCTCGTGAAATCAACCTTGACCATACAGACCATATAGAACGACTTACCGAACCCCAACAACTATACTGTCGCGCACAGACGACAAGCCAGGACACGTGCTGATCATAAAATTTGTAACTAATTCATCATTGACCAAAATGTCAGGCCCCGTGCTAATTACTAACGATTAACACATAATAAGCGCAAAAACACGGAAGCTTAAAATCAGGGCTTAAAAATTTTTCGAAATACAATGGGCCTGAACTTCAAAATCATTCATTCAAAATATTCAATACTCAAAATATGAGTTAACTCAAACTCATACAACAAGTAACCACATAAAATCAATTCAAAATACAGATCCCCAAATACACGATAACACGGGGCATCCCCCGGTTCAATACATATCATAAATAGACTTGGACTCAGGGACGCGGGGATCGACCAGCTGAACTTCCACTCTGCCCAGCTAGGTTACCTGAAACTCCTGCAAATGGGTAACGCAGACCCAAACAACAAAAGCAAGAAAAGAAGTACGAGGTCAAGCCTCAGTACGAAGAGCTATCAAAGCAGATAAACATGCAACATGCTATAAATCAATGCTATGAATGCATGAGGGCTATCAAGAAATCGGATAGCTAGACCAGTCTATCAACTGGAAACTCAAATCAAGCCTCTATACCACTCGCAGCCAATCAGCCGGTGGAAATCATTGGTCCGTGATCATCGGGGCCCGTCAGCCCATCACAGCTCGGTGGTAGACACTCGAATCCGGTAGTCACCACTCCGA